>JASDQU010104626.1:29318-89191 GCA_032191745.1 Picea mariana | reverse complement strand
TACCACCAACCCCCCCCTCCGAGCTCGACCACTTACCGCCCTTGCTCCCTCCGACACATGTCCTCCACTCACATCCCCTGGGCGCCTGGCCCCTTTCCATTGTCACATCTCTTCCTCTCGTCTTCTGACATGTGTCTCATACTCCCACTCCATTTCATCTCCACCATCATTTTCGTGTCCCCCTCCTAACCAATCACACTCCTCTCCCTTCGCCACATCACCCCTCCCGCACCTTTACACCTCAGTTCTCATGTACTAGTGCCCACGCTTTTCCAGTCATCGCTCCACCAACTGCATCACTCCACACGACTGCCGATCATTTGTTGTTCCATTTTGATTTTCACCATTCGCCTCACCTACTCACTCTCACCTTCTTCCATGTCCGCTTGCCATCTTCCTGGTCAACATCTAGCGGGGATCCCAGTGGCACAGTTTTAGAGTGCGGTCAACACGTTTTCCAGGTGCAAGAGATGACTCGGGCCTATTCTGATACCGATGAAACAATTAATGAACTTGGAGGAGGTGGTTGAAACATCATCTCACCACATAAATGGAAAGCATCAAGGGACTGTCATCAAGTCTGTTTCTCTGTAGGTCCCTTCTGAAACACAATTGTGTCTGACATAATCTCCTGTCTGATAGAAGACAACATGCACAGTCTGCCAGAGAACATGCAGATGTAAATCCTTGAATGCAAAGACTTGGACACGCCTCTATGGTTGGTGGCGAATTGTCCTGAGTATATGCAGACATTTTTGACATTTTGTTAGGGTTGATTGTAATGTTCCTGACTTGGCTAGTCTAGGAAACATTGCTAATGTGTGTAGGATCAAAGGTTTACAAAATATAAATGATCATACAAATAATGAACGCGACAAAGGACTGCAAAGTTTGTATTATGATATCTCTGTGGATTACAAAATGGTCAAATGCGACTGAATAAACTGACAATACTCAACTAGATCAACAAACAAAGGATCTTAGCCAGAATACAAATAAGCAACTGCGGCTGAATAAAATAAAAACACTCGTCTAGATCAAAAGACAAAAGGATCTTAGCCAGAATACAAATAAGCAACTAAAAGATAATACCCGGAATATGGGAGCACTGCGGAATCAATGAAGAATGATGGAAGACTTGGATGATCTTCCTGGTGACTAGGGTGTGTCTTTCAACACCGAAATCAACCAACTGGNCACTCGTCTAGATCAAAAGACAAAAGGATCTTAGCCAGAATACAAATAAGCAACTAAAAGATAATACCCGGAATATGGGAGCACTGCGGAATCAATGAAGAATGATGGAAGACTTGGATGATATTCCTGGTGACTAGGGTGTGTCTTTCAACACCGAAATCAACCAACTGGTGTCTTCCTCCTGGAATACACTAAACTATCTCTCCTGAGATGCACCTCTTCTCCTCAATGCCAAGTCATAATTTGCATAATGATGAATTAGGTCGCTGACCCTTCCTTTATATCTTTCCAAAACCCTAAATCATGTCGAAACCCTAATTCACTATTGACTTCCCAAACCCTAAATCACTGTTGAAACCCCAATTCACTGTTGACTTCTATTTTTAGCTCATAATGACTTAAAAGTGCTTTTAACCCTTTTTAGTTCAATGTCACTTTCCGAATATAACACCTGTGACTGGAGTGACCTCTAGTAACCCTATTTACCCATCTTTGGCCTTGGCTATAGTATAATGGGGTGGTTTATACCATTAAGCCTCCTCTCTGGAGCTCCTATTTGGAAAGGGACATTACAGTCCTCCCTTCCCGAAATTGCTTGTCCTCAAGCAATACCAGTCTAGGGTGCTGCAACACTTGCTCGCTCTCCCAAGTAGCGTCCTCTACTGGAAGCCCTCTCCATATGATCAAACACTCTCTGATGACCCTGCTCCTGAGTTTCCACTCCTGAAACTCCAAAACCTCCTCTGGAACTAACTCCAACTGTCCCTCCTCAACCAACGGGGGAAGCTCCTCTGATGTGCTAATGAATTGTCCCACTTCCTTTTTTAGGCAAGACACGTGGAACACGTTATGAATCTTGCTCCCCATTGGAAGCTCTAGCTCGTAAGAAACCTCGCCTAGTCGGCGCATGATCCTGTAAGGACCATAAAATTTGGGCTTGAACTTCTTGGACCCACTCTTCTTCAGAGATGACTGTCTGTAGGGTTGGAGTCTCAAGAAAACCAAATATCCAACCTCAAAGTTGTGCTCTATCCTATGCCTGTCCGCACTTATCTTCTGTCGGTTTTGCGCCATCTGCAGGTTCTCTTTCAACAACTTGAGAATCTCCTGACTCTCTATGATCCAATCCTTGGCCTTGGGAGCTCTTCTCTCCCTGAAGACCAAGTCTACTAAAGTGGGAGCATCATATCCATACAATGCTCGGAAGGGTGTCATACCAATGGACATGTGGAAGGTGGTGTTGTAGCAATGTTCTTCTAAATGTAACCACTTTACCCACTTTCTCTGTTGTCCTCCTACATAGTTCCTCAAATACCCTTCAACTCACTTGTTCACAATCTCGATCTGCCCATCTATCTGAGGGTGATAGCTGGTGCTAGGTGTCAACTATGTCCCCACCAACCGAAACAACTCTCTCCAAAATATCCCTATGAACCGACTGTCCCTGTCACTGACGATGTTCTTCGGCAACCCATGAAGTCTGAAGACCTCCCTAAAGAAAATCTTGGCTACCTGAACTATGCTGTACTCTTTCAGTATGGTGTAGAAGTGAGCAAACTTGGTCAATCTTTCGACCACTACATAGATACAGTCCTTACACTAGACCTTGGGTAGACCTGTGATGAAGTCCATAGATATACTCTCCCATTTCTGCTCTGGAATGGGGAGTGGATAAAGTGGCCCTACTGGAAGATCATGCTCTGACTTGTTCTGCTGGCAAGTCGCACACTCACTGACGTGTCTCATAACGTCTTGTTTGAGGCCCTTCCATGAGAACCTCTCTTTGATCTATCTGTAGGTTTTGAAAAACCCCTGATGGCCTGCTAGAGGTGAATCATGAACTGCGGTGAGGATCTTCTTCTTAAGCCCTGAATCTAGCACCAAGTAGACTATATCCTTGTAAAATATGACATCGTCAATGACCCTATACTGTTCATCCTGTATCTTCCCATCCATCACCTCACAAGCGAACTTGTTCTTGGAATATTCCACTAACAAGTGGGATTTCCATTCTGCTGAAATCTCCATCAAAGAACATGTTGCAGGTCTCTTCGATAGTGCATCGGCCAAAATGTTCTTCTTCCCCTTAACATACTCTATGTCAAAGTCGAATTCCTGTACCTTTGTCACCCATTTCTGTTGGCACTCACTGAGGTCCTTCTGCTCAAGGAAATACTTCAAACTGTTGTGATCGGTCTTGACCACGAATTTGCTGCCCACCAAATATTGTCTGAACTTGGTCAAGGAATGCATGATTGCCAATATTTCCTTATCATAAATGGAGTACAACCTCTCAGGTTTACTAAGCTTCTGGCTCTCGAATACAATGGGGTGTCCTCCCTACATCAAAACTGCATCGATCCCTTCGTTGAATGCGTCACACTCTAGTACAAATGGCAAGGTGAAGTCTGGTAGTGCCAACATTGGAAAAGTGCCCATGAATTCCTTCATGTGATCAAAGGCTTCCTATGATTTATTGGTCCATATGTAGGCCCCATGCTTGGTAAGATCTGTCAGTGGTGCTCCAAGCTGAGAAAAACCCTGGATGAACTTCCTGTAATAGCTGCACAGCCTGAAGAAGATCCTCAATTCTATCACGTTCTTTGGCGTCGGCCAATCCAGAATGGCCCTGATCTTCTCTTGGTGCACTTGTACCCCCTGTGCACTGATGATGTGGCCTAAGTAAAGCAACTCTGTCATATCAAACTCGCACTTGGAATCTTTTTCATATAATGATTGTGCCTCCATGATGCTCAATACCTCATCTAGGTGCCTCATATGCTCTTGCCATGACCGACTATAGATCAAGATGTCATCAAAGAAAACCAAGATTGATTTCCTTAACTGATCCATGAATATATGGTTCACGCAAGACTAGAATGTAGTGGGTGCATTGGTTAGCCCAAATGGCATAACCAGGAACTCGAAGTGTCCAAAATGACATCGAAATGTTGTCTTCTCTATGTCCTTCTCTCGGATGCTGATCTGATGATATCCAAAGCGTAGATCAATTTTTGAGAAGAAAACTTCCCCATGCAGTTCATCCATCAACTCGTCAATGTGTGGGATAGGGTACCTGTTCTTGATGGTTTTCTTGTTCAAGGCTCGGTAATCAATGCACATCCTCATGGTGCCATACTTCTTTAGAACTAAGACAACTGAAGAAGCAAATGAGTTGTTGCTCGGTCTGATGTGTCCCATCGCCAACAATTCCTTGATTTCCTTCTCTATCTCATCCTTGAACCTCCTAGGATGACGATAGGGG
Source organism: Picea mariana (assembly GCA_032191745.1). Lineage (NCBI taxonomy): Eukaryota > Viridiplantae > Streptophyta > Pinopsida > Pinales > Pinaceae > Picea > Picea mariana. Next base: position 84,729 of record JASDQU010104626.1, on the reverse strand, counting down.
GGGTGATCATAGGTTTGGCCCCCTCCTCCAACTCAATGGTGTGCTCAAACCCCCTGTCAGGTGGTCTCCCTGGTGGAATTGCCTCAAAGACCTGATGATGTCATCCGAATAAATTCTCGATCTCTGTATGGTATTGTTGTCGACCTTCCGAATCCTTCTAAGTAGTGATCAAGCATTCTGCGGCATATTCTACCTCCCCATGTCTAAATATCCTCTCCATCCGCTTGGCTGAAACTGTCCTGGGTGCTCCTATAGACAGGCCTCTTAGAACAACCTTCTTCCCATCCTGATCTTTGAATCCCATTTCCAAGGTTTGGTAGTTGGTAGTGATTTTTACCAAGGTAATCATCCACTGAACTCCTAACACCACATCTGTGTCTGATAGGTCAACCACATAAAATGTGTCTCTCACTGTGTAGTTTCCTAACTTCATCTCTAAGTTTAGAACTCTATCTAGACACTCCATTTTGTATCCATCTGCTACCGCAACATCAAACCCCTCAAACTCCTCTGTCTGAAGTGCCCATCTTAATACTAGTGAAGCGTCGATGAAGTTGTGGGTGGCCCCACCATATATCAGGGCGATTGCCCATTTCCCCTGAATAATCCCTCTGGTACAGAGGGTATCATACCTGGGAACACCAGAAAGGGTCTCTATGACACCTCCCTTTGTTGGTTTCCTCCTGTTAGCCTGTTTTGGCGGTTGTGGGACTACTGGAGGATGGGCTCCTGCCAGTGTCGGTGGTCTACAGGGAGGTTGCTCCTCTGTTGGTGCTGACTCCTCCTCTGAAATAGTGGAGCCACTGTCCTTCTCCTCCTCCTCACTATCCATGTTGTCTGCTGCTACCTCAATATAATGAATCTCTCCCTTGCCCATGCACCTATGGCCTGGGACCCAAGGATCTATGCAGCTAAAGAAAAGCTTCTTCCTCATAAGCTCTCTCCTAGTCTCATCATCCAACTTCTCCTTTCCCTTCCATTCTCTCTGGAATGGATTCCTATCTCGATCCCTCTGGGGCACAAATGTTTTGGAGAAAGTTTTAGTCTTTGGCACTGAGTCTGCTAGATCTCGAGTGAAAAGGATGGAATCTTACAAAGTGGGAGGCCTATATGCCTTCATCCATTCTCTCAAAGGCTCTGTGAATCCTTCTGTGAATAGCATGATCAGCCTGGGCTCTGATATATTTGTCACTGCCACAGCTACCCGCTGAAACTCTGTGATGAACGCCTATGTTGTGCCAGTTTGTCTCAACTGGGATAGATCTCTGAAGTGTATCTTGAGATCCTTCCTGTCAAACCTGTCCATGAGCCTATCTGTAAACTCCCTATAAGAGGTGATGCGATTGTGACCCAATGTCACCAGTCCATGATACCACCACTCGTGTGCCTCACCCTCCAAGTGTAAGGTCGTGAAAATGATGGCCTCTGTCTCAGTCATCTGGTTGATCTTGTAATACGTGTCCAACTTCTGTACCCAAGCTCTGGCGGTGTATTTGGACGATCCATCGAAAGAAGGGATTGTGAGTTTCCCAACTTTTCGGATGAAATCGAGGTTATGCCCCTGCTACTGTTGTGGTCCTCCCCTCTGCGGCTCTCTGGGGAGGTTCTTGAGTCTAAGTCTACAGTACTCGACTAAGGTCATGTCCTGATGTAAGTCACGACCCAATGCTGCGTACTCCCTCCTATACTCTGCAATGTCGTCGGCATGAGTGGGTGGCCTCTGTGCTATCGGTGGCAGTGATGCTACCGGGGGTGCCCTTTGGAAACTAGGAAACAAGGGTCTGGGAATCCTACTCACTGAGGTGTATGTGCAAGAGGGTGACTGGGGTCTACTGCCTGCTCTCGATTTCCCCTGTGTTGCATGTAAGACTTGTGTATCTGGGGTGCCCACTCTAGCCAATCTATCAACCACCTGTGTCAAGGACTGAGACATGGTATGTTGACTAGCTAACATATCGTTGATAACCTGCATGAAAGCTGCCTCTGGATCTACAGGGGCCTTTCCACTACCCTCTGGTTGCTCATATCTATCTTCTAGCATCCTCTCTGCCTCGCGCTCAGCCTCACGCTCTACCCTTCTCTCTGCTTCTCTGAGTGCCTCTTCCTCTTCCTATGAGCTAGGAAGAAAAGGGGGAAAATCAGGCCTATGCCTTCTTTCTTGATGTTTGTTGTAAGTGCCATATTCGTCACCTACGTGTTCACAGCCCTCTGGGTCTTCTACTGCACTCATTGTCTTTAGTCACAGACTGGTAGGACTAAAGCTCTGATACCACTAAAATGTTCCTGACTTGGCTAGTCCTGGAAACGTTGCTAATGTGTGTGTAGGATCAAAGGTTTACAACATATAAATGATCATACAAATAATAAATGCGACAAAGGACTCCAAAGTTTGTATTATGATATCTCTGTGGATTACAAAATGGCCGAATGTGGCTGAATAAACTGACAATACTCGACTAGATCAACAAACAAAGGATCTTAGCCGGAATGCAAATAAGCAAATGCGGCTGAATAAAATAAAAACACTTGGCTAGATCAAAAGACAAAAGGATCTTAGCCAGAATACAAATAAGCAACTAAAAGATAATACCCAGAATATGGGAGCACTGCGGAATCAATGAAGAATGATGGAAGACCCGGATGATCTTCTTGGTGACTAGGGTGTGTCATTCAACACCTAAATTAGCCAACTGGTGTCTTCCTCCTAGAATACACTGAACTATCTCTCTTGAGATGCGCCTCTTCTCCTCAATGACAAGTCATAATCTACATAATGATGAATTAGGTTGCTGACCCTTCCTTTATAGCTTTCCAAAACCCTAAATCATACTGAAACCCTAATTCACTGTTGACTTCCAAAACCCTAAATCACTATTGAAACCCTAATTCACTGTTGACTTCTATTTTTAGCTCATAATGACTTAAAAGCGCTTTTAACCCTTTTTAGTTCAATGTCACTTTCAGAATATAACACTTGTGACTGGAGTGACCTCTAGTTACCTTGTTTACCCCTATTTGGCCCTGGCTATAGTCTAACATGGCGGTTTAGAAAATTAAGCCTCCTCTTTGGAGCTCCTATTTGGAAAGGGACATTACATCGATGGTTGAGATAGGCTCCCGTATTGTAAAGTTTTAATGAATCTATGGTTCTTCTGGTTATGTATCTGTATTTGAGACTTCTTGTTTAATGAAAGTCAACTTCCTTTTCATTTCCCTATAATAGCTGTGTTAGAACACTCGGGCATGGATGATCCAGTCGAGGGTAGTCATGCTGTTGTGATGTAGGTTTGATCACAGTAGTATCTTCACCAGTTTTAATTAGTTTCTTGTGTTATCTTTTCTCTTCTTACATTGAATGGCTCGAGCATGGATGATCCGGTCGAGTTGTTGCAGTTGCAAGGTAATTGAGGTTTGACTATTCTGCTATTGTGACTGTGTCGCTTGCACCATATTTCAGTGTCTGAAGTTTGATCTCAATATTTCTATTAAGTTTGAGATTTTCCTCTCCGAGCTGCTGGAAGGCCTGATGTCCATAGTAGTCTCATTCATCTCTCTCACCAAGTATTCCCTCTGAACACACTTAAGATCAACTTACTGACTGAATTTGATCAAGACCTCACTTGTTTGTACATGTCAGTCCCTATTTTCTGAGTTAAAACGATATTGTCTTGATCTTGCGCCCATTTGAACTATTTAAAACCAACTTGTGATGTAAAAATTTGGTGGGTACTGGGCTTACCTTCGATGCAATCCGAGGGTGACTTCCAGTGCTAACATTTATGGCATCGTTGTCGGGAATGAATTGAAGACATTCCCTGGGATAGAACGACAAAGAGATTCTGATTTTGAAGGTGCATTAGACATCAGAACCATTGAATATTACAACTTGCACCTGGTGACTCCACTGTGGCGACTCCATTGTTCCCACTCCACTGTTTCAGTTATGGCTTTGAATGCCTCTAGCAACACCTGAAGCTGACCCAGAGAAAATTATTAGAAGATGAAAGACCCCTCAGGAAGGTACTTCAATTGTTGAACCAGGTGATTCTGGCAATTTTCAAAAACCTTCTTTAGAAACTCCAGAAGCCGCTTCTCATTCTTCTATTATACCATCTGTTGGAGTCTCCAGAAATTTAAATTTTGGAATTTTTCCTGTTGTTTTCACTCCTCCTGGTCTTGGTTTGGAAAGTTTTGACACCCCTGTCTCCCCTGAAGTTGCACAGTGGTATAGACTCGGGACCTTGGAAGACTTTCCCACCTCGGGCTGTATCACTCCTCCTCCTATTAAAACTGCAACATTTACAGAAGGATAAACCTTTGTTCCCTCGATCCCTGTGAATTTTTCCCCCAACACTCAGTCATTCCCCTTTTCTCCCAGAAGAACAGTTCCACTCTTACCTGTTCGAACTCCATCCCCTTCTGGTTCTCCTCCAGTTCACCATCCAATGGCAGGTGCTAACCCTCCTAGAAATAGGATGGATTCCATAGTGGCTTCAAGATATTCCCCTGTAATATTATCTCAGCCAATGAATGCTCTCCCTGCTGGAGATTATCTAAAACACATGCCCAAATTCACAGGAGAAGAAGACATAACTGTTGAAGAACACCTTCTACAATTATGCAGACAATCTAAACATTGAAAACGAGGATGTGTGGATGAGAGTCTTTGTCCAGAGCCTTGATGGTGAGTCTAGGAAATGGTTTAGAGGATTGACCCCTGGATCCATTGTTGGGATTGAGGCTTTAGATGATGTTGTCTTGAGACAGTGGGGGGATAAAAAGGACTTTATGTATTATATCACAGAGTTCGGGTCCCTAAAGAGAAAAGAAGGAGAATCTGTCTCTGACTTCTCCAAAAGATTCAATAAAATGTACAATAAGATCCTTGCTGAGATAAAACCTATAGAAGCCTCTGCCAAAATTATTTATGCTAGTTCTTTTGACCCTGATTTCTGCCTCTTGTTAAGAGAGAGAATAGATACTTCCTTGGCTCATATGAAAGATGCAGCCCTAAAAGTGGAATCCAACATATTGGTAGTTGATAGACTTAGGAGTAAAGCTGATAGAGAAAGAGGAAATTAGAGGTCTGAAGCCTCAACCTCCGGTTCCTCTCCTACCCACCCTCAAGTAGAAGAATTGACCAAACTGGTAAAATATATTTCTGTCAAGATGGAGAAAATTAAACTTGAAGGGAAGCAGACCTTTAGAAATACTCAAAATGTTGATAACAAAGGTAACTTCAGAAGACCAAATAATACTCCTCAGACCCTTCCAAGAGATCCTATAAGCAAAGATAGGGATGATCAAAAAATCCAAGCCCCTTTTCAAAATAACCTGGTTACTGGTGCAGAAGATGAGGAGGAAGAAGCCGATCTTGAAATCCATTGCCTGGGTGACACCTCTCGATATCCCCATTTAACTCAGTCTGCTTACGAAGAGTCCCTCATGGATGGTCAACTAAACGAGCTGAGTAAGGGGGAGAAGACCAACAATAATCCAAATAGATATAACCTTGGGTCTAAGAAGGATGAAGGGAAGTCTGGCATTCCTAATCAACCTAAAATAGCAGAGAAGCCGCTAAAAATGCAGCAGACAGCAACAAGAAAAAGAAGGCACAAAACCCCTCACCGGTGGTTAAAAGTTTTGTCTCGAAAGTTAAAAAAGTTCTAAAGCCCCTTTCTTCTTTTAGCTTTGAGCATGAAATCCAAAAAATTAGAATTCCTGTACCCCTTTCAGAGCTGGTCAAGCATGAAGATTTCAAAAGGAGCCTATTTAAACTATTGTAGTCTGAGCCTTCATCTCATTCCATAGACTCAGTCAACCTCCAAGATGAAAATCCAATAGTTATATTAGGTCCTTTGGTAGAAAATAGAGATGACTCATCCCCTCCCTTCTATACCTCATTGAACATACATGATAAGGTGTTGCATAATGGTTTGATTGACTCAGGGGAATATCATAACCTGATGCCCAAAATTGTCATGGATGAACTTGGATTAGAAATCACAAAGACTTACCATGACTTATATTCTTTTGAATCTAGGAAGGTGCAATGTCTTGCGGTCATAAAACATCTAGTTGTGACCTTGTTTCAACTACCCATGAAAAGTGTGGTCATGGATATCGTGGTGGCTGATGTTCCCCCCAATTTTTTCATGCTCTTGTCAAGATCTTGGATAAAACGAATTGGGGGAACCTTGCAGATGGACGTCACATATGCTACCATTCCTTTGTTTGGGGGGGAGCATAGAAGACCGTACAGAGAAGATCAGTTGGCCTACATTATTAGTGACGAAGTAGACCCCACCAACCATCCTATTTTTTCACTTGATACTGATTTGGGATCCATCTTATTGCAGCTCATTGATGCTCATGAACTTCCTCCTAAAATCAGAAAGCAATCCATTACTTTTTTTGAAAATACTCCTCGAATCACCTCTGTTTGGATTTTTTTTTTTGATGGAGCCTCTTCTAAGGAAGGTGTTGGTGCTGGAATGGTCTTTGTTTCACCTGCTCAAGAAATTATATCTCTGTCCTACAAGCTATAATTTGAAACTACCGATAATATGTGGCAGAGTATGAAGCTCTTGTTTTGGTTTTGAGAGCTACAAAAGACATGGGGATTAAAGAGATTTCGACATTTGGGGATGCTGAGGTAATTGTCCATCAGATCAGAAATATTTATCAAGCTAAGCACCCTTGGCTAAGAAATTATAGAAATGAAGTGTGGGACCTAATTGGAAGTTTTTCTTAGCTTTCAACATTTCATTTATTCCAAGAGAAGAAAATTCCATGGTTGATTCTTTAGTTGTTTCAACAAGTAATTTCAGAATCCCTTTGCCACCTAAACTCAAGTATGATATAGAAGTAAAATTTAGACCCTCCATACCTGACAATGTTAAGCATTGGAAAGTATTTGAGGATGAACTTGAGATCAAAATATTCCTTGAGATTGTTGGTGAGTTTTTTTCATTACACATTGATCAAGATCATGATTCAGAAAATGATCCTCATGCTAATGTTTTCCTGAACAAAATTGCTAATCATCATATTTTTCAGTTGCCTAGCAATCATATTCTGAAGGGACTAGTTCCTTTGGAAAGATTATTTGACATTAATGATGTGGTAGTTAAATTCACAGGTTCAACTGATGATGCTGATATAACCAAGAGCAATATTGGCACAAAGAAGGATCCAAAATTTATCAAGCTATCAAGAAGCCCGTCAAGAGAGCAGAGGGCTGAATATGTTGATCTATTAAAAGAGTTTTTTGATGTGTTTGCCTGGACATATGAAGATCTCAGAACATATGACACAAGTATCATTGAGCATAAGATCCCATTGAAGGAAGAGGCCAAACCATTTAGGTAGAAATTGAGACAAATAAATCCTATTCTACTGCCTATTATGGAGAGGGAGGTAAATAAGTTGTTGGATTCCCAGATTATTGTTCCTTTGAGGTATTCTGAATGGGTGGCCAACCTGGTTCCAATGAGGAAGAAGAGTGGACAAATCAGACTTTGTGTCGATTTCTAGAACCTGAACAGAAGCTCCAGAAAGGATAATTACCCCTTTCCCAAAAGGGAACACATATTATAGAGGGTGACAGGTGCGTCAAGGATGTCCATGATTGATGTATTTTCTAGCAACAATTAGATATCTGTATTGCTTGAATATAGAGAGAAGACATCATTCACTACTCCTTGGGGTACATTCATGTACGCTAAAATTCCCTTTGGATTGATGAACGCAAGAGCAACCTTCCAACGAGCTATGGACATCACCTTCATTGGAGAAAAAGATGAATTTGTAGTCATCTACTTGGATGACATCATAGTTTTCTCCAGATCTAATAAAGAGCATTGTTACTATCTGAGAAAGGTTTTCTTGAAATGCAGAAAATTTGGTCTCTCCCTAAATCCTAAGAAGTCATTGTTTTCCATGAAGGAGGGAAAATTACAGGGGCACATGATATCAATTGAGGGAGTAATGATTGATCCCAACATGGTAGAATCTATCCAAACCTTGTCACTCTCTAGATCTAAGAAATAAATTCAGTCTTTCTTGGGGAAAATCAATTTTCTGAGAAGGTTTGTTTCAAATTTTGCTGAAATGGTAAAATATATTACAACCATGTTGAGGAAAGGGAATGAGGTTAAATGGACTTCTGAGTCTCGAAATTCTTTTGATCAAATAAAGAAGGCTTTGACCGAGGCACATGTGCTTATCAGTCCTGATTACTTAAAAGATTTCCTGATTTTTTCCTTTGCTTCATTTGATACAATAGTGGTTGTTTTATTGCAGAAGAATGATGAAGGATTGGAGCAGCCCATTTCCTTTTTCAACAAAGCATTGAGAGATGCTGAGGCAAAATATGATATCAAGGAAAAACAGGCCTACGCTCTGGTGAAAGCTCTCAAGGCTTTCAAGGTCTATGTTATGCATTCAAAAGTCATTGCATATGTTCCTGCAACTTTTGTTAAGGATATTCTCGTTCATCTTGACATAGATGGAAGGAGGACCAAGTGGATTGTCAAAATCCTTGAATTTGATCTTGAGATAAAGCCCACCAAATTGGTCAAAGGCCAAGGATTAGCCAGGTTGTTGGCTGAATCTAATTGAAAATATTTGGGGGTTAATTTCATCAACACTTACTCAGAAAATCAGCAGGCTGAGTTGTCTGACAAAGATCCTCAAGTCATCCCTCTATTGGCAGGATGTGCTTGGTACAAAGACATTATATATTTTCTACAAAAGCTACAGCCTCCTGATGGCATGGAGAAGAACAAGGAAAGAGATTTGAAGCTCAAATCAATTAAATATTTCCTTATTGATTAGGTCTTGTACTGGAAAGACCCTCCGGGAGTACTTTTGAGATGTCTAGACCCACAGGAGGCGCAAAATATTATGTTTGATTTTCATGACAGTCTATGTGGGGGGCATCACTTCTGGAGAACCACAACCTATAAAATTCTCAGGGCTGGATATTTTTGGCCTAGTTTATTCTCCAATGTCTGTGCAAAGATCAAGGCTTGTGTTTAATGTAAAAAATTCTCTGGAAAGAAGTTGCTCAAGTCTTTTCCATTGAACCCCATGGTAGCTTCAGGGCCCTTTCAGCAGTGGGGCCTAGATTTTATTGGGGAAATTCATCCTGCTTCAAGTGGTCATCACAGGTGGATATTGTCTGCCACTGATTACTTTACCAAGTGGATAGAAGATATCCCCACAAGGAGTGTTTCTCACAAGGTAATCATTGGTTTTCTTGAGGATATTATAGCGAGGTTTGGTTGTCCAAAAAGAATTGTCACTGATAATGCTGCATCCTTCAAGGCCGAACCACTGATCCAATTCTGTGAACAGTTTGGAATTTCATTGATTCACTTAACTCCTTACTACCCCCAAGGTAATGGACTGACAAAGTCCTCTAACAAGAGCCTTGTAAATATCATCACAAGACTGCTAGAGGGAAAAAAAAAACATGGGATTCAAAGCTCAAGTTTTCTCTGTGGGCTGACAGAATGACGACAAAGAGGTCTCTTGCTGTCTCTCCTTTTCAATTGGTGTATGGAGTTGAGGCCATTTTTCCTTCTCATCTCGCCTTGCCTGTGGAAAAATTCTTCCAAGACTGCCAAGGAGAGCCTGATGATATGATCAGAAGGATACAACAACCGGTAGAAGTGAAGAAGGCTAGAGAGAAGTTACTTGACAAAGCACATTAGCATCAATAGAGGATCAAACAGGCCTTTGACAGGAAGGCAAGGAAAGAGAATTTCCAACTGGGAGATCTAGAACTCAAATGGGATGCACCCAAGTAGGACAAAGGAAAGCATGGTAAATTCAAATCCTTGTGGATTAGGCCCTTCAAAATCTCTGAAACATTTCCAAATAATACTTACAAGTTGCAGAATTTGGAGGGAGATGAAGTTTTTGGTGGCCTTGTAAATGGGCATTTTCTGAAAAGGTTCTTTGTTTGAGCCATGAGTGGCTCTTTCATGTCATTGTAAATATCATTCTTCTTCTGTTTGTAAGCGCTGACTCCACAGCCAAACACTATGTCACTGAAACTACTGAAGTTCTTAAAGCCTCACAGGGAGGTCTCTATCTCCCATGGAGCCTAATGTTAGCACATATTTTTGATAGGAAGGGTGTTTTTCCCTTAGAAAATAACCCCTTGGCGAGAAAATGAAGGAAAGGGTCGCATCGTGACCCACTTTTGGGTTCTTATCATAAGTTTGGGTGGCTTGGCGCGTTTTGGTAAGGAGCGCGCAGATCTCAGCGGTTGAGATCCGCGCGCTCAGATCAATGGTCTGTGTTCCATATCAGACCCCCTCGACCTTCTGCCTTTAACGGGGGGTCCAAGCAGGTGGTTTTCTGGTGCAGGCCCCCCATAGACATGTCACCTCCTCATCAACTTGGACCCCCCCACGCATTACTGCTTACCACCCACTCCCCCCCTCCGAGCTAGACCGCTTACCGCCTCCATTTACTGCCCTTGCTCCCTCTGACACCTGTCCTCCACTCACATCCCCCGCACGCCTGTCCCCTTTCCATTGTCACATCTCTTCCTCTTGTCTCCTGACATGTGTCTCATACTTCCGCTCCATGTCACCTCCACCATCATTTTCGTGTCCCTCTCTTCACCAATCACACTCCTCTCCCTTCGCCACATCACCCCTCCCACACCTTTAGACCTCAGTTCTCGTGTACTAGTGCCCATGCTTTCCCAGTCACCGCTCCACCAACTGTGTCACTCCACATGACCGTCGATCATTCGATGTTCCATGTCAGTTTGCACCATTCGCCTCACCTGCTCACTCTCGCCTTCTTCCAGGTCTGCCTGCCATCTTCCCAGTCAACATCCAACGGGGATCCCAGTGGCACAGTTTCAGAGTGCGGTCAACACGTTTTTCAAGTGCAGGAGATGACTCAGGCATGTTATGATCCTGATGAAACAGTTAATGAACTCGTAGGAGGTGGTTGAAACATCGTCTCACCACATAAATGGAAAGCCCAAAGGGACTGCCAGCAAGTCTGTTTCTCTGCAGGTCCCTTTTGAAACACAATTGCGTCTGACAGAAGCTCGCGTCTGACAGAAGACAGCATGCACAATCTGCCAAAGAACATGCAAACGCAAAGCCTTGAATAAAAAGACCCGGGCACGACTCTGCAGTTGGTGGCGAATTGTCCTGAGTATATGAAGACATTTTTGACATTTTGTTAGGGTCGATGGTTGAGCTAGGCTCTTGTATTGTAAAGTTTTAATGAAGCTCAGGTTCTTCTGGTTATGTATATATATTTGAGACTTCTTGTTTAATGAAAGTCATCTTCCTTTTCATTTCTCTGTAACAATTGTGTTAGAACACTTGGGCATGGATGATCTAGTCGAGGGTAGTCATGTTGTTGTGATGTAGGTTTGATCACAATAGTATCTTCACCAGTTTTAATCAGTTTCTTGTGTTATCTTTTCTCTTCTTACATTGAATGGCTCGGGCATGGATGATCTAGTCGAGTTGTTGCAGTTGCAGGGTAATGGAGGTTTGACTATTTTGTTGTTGTGACTGTGTTGCTTGCACCATATTTTAGTGTCTAAAGGTTGATCTCAAGATTTCTCTTGAGTTTGAGTTTTTCCTCTCCGAGTTGTTGGAAGGCCTGATGTCCATAGTAGTCTCGTTCATCTCTCTCACTAAGTCTTCCCTCTGCTCACACTTAAGCTCAACTTACTGATTGAAGTTGATCAAGACCTCACCTGTTTGTACATGTCAGTGCTTGTTTTATGAGTTAAAACGATATTGTCTTGAGCCTGCATCCATTTGACCTCTTTAAAACCAACCTGTGTCATAAAACTCTGATGGTTACTGGGCTTACCTTCGATGCAATCAGAGAGTGACTTCCAGTGCTAACAACAATATTGATTATTTGGAAGATCCACATGATCTCGTCTCTACGTAGGCATGAGAGTCCCAATACTTCAAAACCATTGATCTCTATTGGCACTTAAAAATGCTATTGGGAAAAATTATGGTGGAAAAGAATGAAGCTCATCATGAAATCCTTCTCAAGTTGAATCCATTGATCTCTATTGGCACTTAAAAATGATATTGGGAAAAATTATGGTGGAAAGGAATGAAACTCATCATGAAATCCTCCTCAAACTTGTGGATTTCATATTCCTGTAGCAAAAGACCACCCTCCTCTAGTTTAATTTGCTTATGATTCCTAGTTACCACCCTCTAGTTTAATTTGCTTATGATTCCTAGTTTAAATTCTCTTTTTTCTTATTCGAGAGAATTGAGTGTTCTTACCCCTCATATCAATATGATATGATAAGCAAACTTATATTAAACTTTACCTGCTACTCATAATTTTTGTTATTTTAGGATTTATGATTTTATTTTTTATTTTTGAGACATACTAGATTTTAAAAACTAATAAACTTTTGAAACATACCAGTTTTTTTTTAAAGAATAACAAACTTGACAAATTGATTTTTTTTTTTTTTCTAAACCTGGCTTCGTTTCCCAAGATCAACAACAAAGTCCTTATATATTTCACAACAAAGTCTTTATATATTCCATTTTGAGAAAATACAAATAACGTGGATAATATATATATATAATAAAACATTTTTTTTTTATAAAGTGGTTAGAGATCTTGCAGATGTTGTTTAAGCTGCTTTTATTTTAAAATAATATTTTTATTCAATTTTTCTATTTATAAATAGCATTGTAAAAATGGAATGAGGTAACCGTTACTTTTGTGTAAAATGTACTTACTCAGAACCTATTATCTTAAAAATGGGTCAGTGCTTTCAGATTTATTTGAGAAATCAAAGTTGTCAGCAAAAAATAGACTCGGTGATATGATAAAGACCAAACGCTATACAATTCAACTGGACCACCTGCCAGAAATAGGGTGATGAGCAGATGAATTACGTAATGTTGCTTTTCTGCTCTTCTCGGACTGTTTGAGATACAAGTATACGTATAAGACCAAAAAGGATTACGAAGTTTGAATATAGTGGAAAGATTTGAGCTTAACACAATTGTAGATTCTGGTTATGCAAGGGCGAGTCACGAAATGAAAGCTTCGAGCTTAACACAATTGTAGATTCTGGTTATGCAAAGGCCAGTCACGAAATCAACAGTCAATTTTGTAACTAAGCCCACCAATGATCCAAATCTACAAAGATGAAAGTAATTTTTGAATTGAAAAATAGACGAACTAGGCTTCAGATTTCTGAAATTCCCGCAGTGAAATTTGCATGATTTATTTGGATGTTAGGGTTTGATTTACTCTTAAAATTGTGGCGTTAGGGTTTGATTTACTCTTAAAATTACAATTTTGAGTAGTTCCTCTTCAACTTAAAAAACTGCAATTTCTAGGTTAGATCTATCATTAGCTGTGGACATCTAGATCCTCCCCTTGTAGTAAATTTCCGCTGGAGAAGGCACTTGTGCAACATCTCCATCCTCCTCGATCTTCGAAAAAAAACATACAATTGCGGTATAGTGTGGATCTACCGTTGTCCAATGTTTTTTTTTAATCATGTTCATCTTCTGATTTGATCCCAAACATCAAGCTTCAGCGATCGAGCTTAAACATATACAATAAAAATCCACCCCTGGAAGTTGGAACCCTCATCATGATTATTGTCGAGATGGGCTTCGATCTGTTCAACCTGCACACTTGTCAAAACACAGACAAGCTGACAAAATCTCCAGGAAAGGAAGTGAGATGCGCCTCCTTCAAAGCACTCGCTAAGCCTGACACCTTCGATCGACGCTTCTCCATTGCCGGATTTGCAGCCACCGCAGGCGGCTTCCAATCCACTGATGCATTCCTACTCACTGCACAACCCGATTTCCGTTCCACCATCTTTCCATCTAAAACAGAATCACACGGTAATTGAGATCGCTGTTTTTCTTTTGTTTCGATTGCCATCTGGTATTCATGGCGATTTTCTCTGCTCTTCGTCTCTTCATGGCCGTTCAGAGAAGGAGGGGTTGTTCGGTTGTAGGGAGCGAACCACATGGAGTGCATGTACTTGTATTTCCTCCATGGGGGAAGGTGCATTTTCTTCCTCTTCAATGAATTCTTCACAGCTTCGCACATTATCTTTACAATGGACTGCAATGTATCGCCCCTCCCCACATATATCTTCGGAACCAACCCAAGGAGGGCGCTGTATTCCTCGCTTGGTCTCGCTATCTCAAACTGCGTTCTGAAATCCAAGTCCACAAACAAACGAATGCCTCTGCCTGAATTTGTGCTCGTCAAGATCACGTCCATGTACTCGTAGTCGCCTGCAAGAAGTAGAAAAAAAGATTTTCATCACTGAATGTCCACAATAAAGAAAGTTGAAAAGCAAGTGATCATGTTTTTCTCACCCCCACGAGGAAAACCTCCAGCCATGTATTTGAACTGAGACTTGCAGATTGCTGCGTTGTAGCCTGCCTGTCTAAGGTAGTTCATCACCGTCCTCTGGACTAGGCAGGCCCCTCTGCGTTTGAGATCTTCATCATAATGCTTAAAAACACACACAGTACAATTTCCCCTGGCCATCTCCAGAGCTTTAACTGTTTCGTTCCTCAGCGTCCTCTCTGCAACACTAGACGGGCAAGAACCGTATCTGCAACACTAGACGGGCAAGAACCGTATCTCTGCACATCACAGATCACAGAATTAGCAAGAATAATAATAATCTAATTTTAAGGTCAAGGTCAAACAAGACATCAAATTGCAAGACATCAAATTGGTGTATGTCAAGTTTAAGGAGGTATACATACCCTATCCTTTTGGATTTGATATACATGTTCTTAACCATCATACCCACTCAAGGTGCATATAATAATAATCTATTTTTAAGGTCACGGCCAAGCCATATACTAAATTGGTGTATGAGACACTCTCCTCCCAACCATTTGACTAGTAAAATCTATGAAAATATACATACCCTACTCTTAAAAAAACTTTCAAACAAAAATTCAAACACATAAAAATGGAAGACTTTCTTTTGATATTCGCACACAATATACTATACCTTTAGTATCTGATACTGATCTTCTAAGCCAGGGATATTGTGAGGCTTGGAACCATCGATAACGTCTGATTCCATGCCCAGATCATCACTCTGGGGGCCATTACAGTAGTTGGAGATGCCCATAACTTGTGGGTCTTCTTCCATAAATCCAAAAAACATATCCATAGGTCTGCAAGACTCAGGCTCATCCCCATTTCTACTGTTATCATCTGCCATGCTCAGGTCGTCTGATCCCCAAACTTTAATTTTAGCACCTCTGGAACTTTCCTTGAGGGGATTCCCCATGCTAGCTGGAATTGAGCTTTGAGTTCACCAACTGATCCTTCTACCTTCTCATAACTTTGGGCAGAAAGCTTACAATTCTATGGACTGCAAAGCATAGACAGAGCATTAATGGAGTCGATGGAATTAAAAAACGAGGCAATGAGCAGAAGAGGATGAGATCGTCAGAATGACCAGAAGAGGCGAGCTAATTGTGATGAAGGGTGATTTATGTGGCGACAGAAGTCCAGCCCAGTCGGGACAGGACAGTTGGTATGCTGCTGTCAAAAACTGCGGTGCAGACAAAGAGCGCGAGGAATCGGAAGGCGAATTGAGGCCCAGCCATGGAAGGCCAATAATTAAAGGACCTTCCCCACTTCTGTTTTCCGCATCCCCCGAACTTGATTCCAACCCGTTGTACATCACCCGAACTTGATTCCAACTCAATTCAAGCTGATGTAGGCAGAGGCAGTGCAGGCTGCAGCATACCACAGTCCAACTCTCTCTCTTGGGACTTGCGGCCATATGTACACGTGGGGGCAGGCAGGCAGGCTACCAAGGATAAGGATGCCATGACATTGTCATTGGCACCCAACTCACACATGCAATGCACATGCACGGACAAAGATGAGAATGGAAATTGGAATAGGGCTTGCATCAACCTCATGTCATGCTCATTGTTCCCTTCCATTTCATTATTAAAGGGATAAGAACGGTAAAGCTTTGCACATGCCATGACTTCATAAAAGGAAGTCATAAAAGGAAGTCATGGTTTGTTTTTTTTTTTAAATTATGGGAATCTGTAATTGGTAAGTTTGATTTGGGCTAAGTTCAATTAAGATTAAGTTTATTAGTTGCCACTATAACCTAAGAGTATATCCAACAACCCTCATGTCAGATATACTAATAGCTTGCGACTTGAGCCCACTCAAGTGGATCTCTATAAAAGAGATGAGATATGATTTTAAAATGGTGACTTTATTTTATCATTAATATGAAGTTGTGTTGTATAGTTGGTACTTGGATGGTTTTATTTTTTATGATCTCTTTTAGTATTTTGTAATTTTGTAATCTTTATATGGTTAAAATCACATATTTAATTGTAATTTTAGTTTTTTTTAGTCAATTCAAAGTTTTGATGTTTCTCTAAAATTATAGTTTGTGGTGGGTAAAATTGTGGTTTGTAATTGGAGTGATATTCACAAGCACATTCATTTTGGATTTCTATCAAAAATGTGATCAGGAAGAAGGGTAGAATGAGTGCCCCTTACCCGATGCCATATGAAATGCTTATAGATAAAAATTGTAGGACCACTTACAAGAAAGTAAGTGGCATTTTGTCGTGTGTCAAAGCCTTGTTATTTAACAACCATCTTGTTTGTATAGTCCTTCACGATCAATGATATATGTGCATAGTACATGCCTTCTGCAAGGAACTATATGCTCTACACATAAAACCTACACAACAATTATTTTCTCTCTCATTAATCTTTATCGTCACCCATATGATGTCATGCTGCAATTGAACCTTACCCATTATTTATATCATTTTGCTTTTTCATCACCAACATGAAGTTATGTTTTCTTTGTTTTGTTTTTTAAAATATGTATGTATATATTGAACGATTCAATTCACCCACACACACATATGTTCTCCTTAGGCCCTTCCAAATGATATATTTATCAACACCTTAATATAGCCAAAAGTAGTGATCGAACATGTGAGGTTTCCATAACATGGTATATTTACCCAATGCCTTAAATTAGCCATGGGGGTTTTCAAAGGTTGTGGTCTAACTTGTGAGGCATGTATTACACTGTCAATGTGTTGGTATATATTGACCAAACCCCTCCCCCAACCTTAAGGCCTACCAAATTTATTCTCAAGTAGGAGAGTCATCATTATGTTTCTTAAATTGTGTTATTTCCTAGCAACCATGTGTTCTCACACTATCTTGTAATCTAGTGACTTTGATTCCTCATATTGTACTTTTTCTAGCACTCTAATAAATAGAATATTGATTGATTTACTTGCTTGTATCTTACATTTTGTTGTGGTTGTATGGGTCATATTATATATTTACAATTGTCCATTATCAATATCATTATAATCTGTAATGATATATTTGATTTCACATGACTATTTCTGATTTGATTCCCATATTAAATATGTAGCTTGACTTCTATCCTAGTGAATGTTGGCACCCATGAATAGTGATTTAAACCATTTAAATGCTTTCCTTGATATATTTTTTGTTACCATTTATTTTGAACTCCATTGCAATTTCAAAGTACAAGAGGTTAAAGATAAATCTATTTATATTTTGGGATAACTCCCTTGGGTTGGAGAAGTATCAATCCCAAAGTGAGGGAGGCTTTGCTAAGGTGATAGTGGAATTGTCACCAAAATCCATTCAAGGAGATTTCCTTGGGGTATTCCAGGATGTCAATTCATAGGATAAGACCTCATTGTTTCAATAAAGCCACGAGAAGGAACTATGGAAGAAGGAAGAACTGAAAATCATGATGTCATTGAAGGCTTCATGGAAATTCATCCTAAAGGTTGTCCATGAGGTAATTACATCCCACATGATGAATTTGCTACTAATATTGCAAATTATAGATATGACTCTATTTGTGAAAAATTGAAATGATATACCCTATTAGGCTATTTCATAGTTTATATAATACTAGAGTCTATGATTAAGACGTAGGTTAAGGAGTCCCGAGGAACCCATGGGTGGATTTGCACAACCATGTGCAACCTATCCAAAGGATTTTTAAAATTCTCATTTCAGGAAGTCATTGTCGTGAAGTGGGTAATCACATATTCTAGATGTGTCAAAATATCTTGGTTTTCCTTGTCTAATCACTTGGAGTATTCCCAATGAAGCCACCCAATTACACTTCCTAATATGGGTAGAATTCCAGGGAATACCCATGCAATTATAGGATTTATTGGAGAACATTTCTACACCAATTAGAAACTTATATGCCATGGGAATACGATATTATTCAACCCATTGACATAGAAGAGGGAATTCCTAGGAGTAAATTTTGTACAAATATCTCAAGGATTTTTTGTACATTTGGGTGGGAGGGGAACTTGATTCACCAACAATGCATTACATCAATCTCCCAAACATATATTTCAATTGTAAAAGCCTAAACCATAGAATTAAGGAATTCCCCATAATGGATAAAGTGGAAAATACATAATTTCATGCTTTTGAGAATGTGCAAGGTTATGCTTCTACGACTTCGCTCTTGAGAGGTAGTGAACATTGGGTGAATGTTGTATAGAAGGGAAAAAATACACAAGTCTAAAATGCAAGGGAAAAACTCCAAAAGTATTAAACACTCAACCAATCCCAGTTCCCATTCATAAACCAACCCAAATGCCCATTCCTAAACTAATCCTAGTGCCCATTCCTAGACCAACTCCAAAGAATCCTACTGTCGATTGCATGGAAAAAAATTATTGTTGGCTACTTGATCTGGAAAATTCCTTTTTAGATATTACATATTCCTTAATTGTTTACATGCAATATCTAACCGGCTTCGGTATTGATTGTTTTAAGGATGTGTTTAGGTGGCTTGCAGAATGATGATGTACATAATTCGAAATGGATTGAAGAAGGCATATGAAATAAATTGCATATACAAATTAAAAGAAAACTTTCTTCAAATTCATAGCTCAGATGCTTAAATAGACTCCACCATTGAATTCCTTGCAAAAAGATGAGAAATTTGACTATAAACAAGTCTATGTTTCTTCAAAGTGCTCAAGAAACCCTCTCTTACATAATAATTCATACAAAATGTTCTAAATCACTCCCAAGGACAAGTTGATTCCCAACTTTCCTTATGCTCTCATCGAATTGGATTTCTCTCCAAAATCCTCTCTAGAATTCTCTCCTCGAATTCGTGTCCCATTACATAGAGGAAAGGGGTCTTTTTATAGCCCCTTAATGACATCTTTTTTTTTCACAATTGTAACAAATACATTAATTTTGATGCCCAATTAACAAATTGGGTGTGGGCGTTGTTAGCACTCTGTAAGTTTTGTCCTGCTGATAGACAAACGGCATAGGTAATTGTTTCAACCAACTTTAGGTTGGATTCTGACCCTTCCAATCAGAGAGGGATCTCTCATGCATATAACTATTGAAAATACTCAAAAGATTTGGCAATGCACACACAGAGGTCAGATTCTGTAATCAGATAAATTTTAAAAGTGGCAGGACAAAACTAGAGGGCAGGGCCATTGGAAAATGGGATCAATTCCTGAAATCGTATGAAGATTTATAAGCTATTTATTCCAGAGGGAACAGAGGCAAACTAGGCACGATGTTTAGCCAAATAAGTAATATGAGATGGTAGTGGGAAAAGAGAGGAAAGACCACTATGACAAGAGGCGTCTAACTGGGGACGAATCTCTTGGTATAGCTTTAGAAGAAGAAACATAAAGGCTGGCTACTGAAAACAGAGCACCAATCCAGGGTGAATTCTGAACCAGGAACCAATAAACACATAACAAGTATAATCAATATGAGAAAGAGCACCATCAAGGTGAATTTTTTCTTTTGCTTAAATATTATCTCTAGCAGAAAAACACATTCATGAATATGAAATACAAGAAAACATATTGAACATCAACACCATGATGAATCTAGGCTATCTAAGAAAACCGTCTCTCCTTATATTAAAATCCATAAGAAATCACAAAGTTTTCTTGCTAGAAGGGCAAGCCCTTCTCCGTCCAGTCGAACCCTTCATTTATCTTATTAATAGTATATATAGATAAATTACATATGAGACCCAAAACGGATCATCTTCTTCAAGATTCCAAAAATAGATATCGGTTACAGAGGGAGTAACGTACCAAAACTAAACTCCTACTTTCTAGGGAACGTTACAAACAGAAAACCGAAATATTTGAGATCCTTACCTCGAATGCCACCTGTCTACAAAATCAAAAGATTCCTTGAAATGAACTCGATTTAGCCCGTCATGAATTTTTCATTTTAGCTTTTCAATCTCTTTCTTTAACGTGTCAAGCCAACTAGGATGGTCCTCTTCAGTACCTTTAATTGTTCCAACTTTAGCTTCCTCCTTCCGTCGCTTTTTCCTTTTGCTCTTGCTATCTTCCATGCAGTGTCCATCTGCATATCCATTAATGATCAAATCTTTCATTATAGGATTCAACCTGATTTATTTGCCTAGTCTTGGTTCATCCACAGATTTTGCGTGAAATTTTGTTTTCAGGAGTCACCCAACATGCCTTTCTCTCTTTTTACTTGATATCCCTGTCATATTATTTGAATTTCCTGGTTTGCTGAAAACCACTGGATCTTTCTCCTCAGCCCCCTTTTGTTTGTCATGGAACACGAGCCTATTTCCCTCAATTGTACGTGAATTGGAAGAGTGATTCTATTTGAAGTTATCCTTCTCTGGAATAAACTATAAATTACCCAAAATAGAGTAATTTCACCCATGTTTTGAGTAGCAGATGCCATTGAGTACTAATCATGGGCTACTGACGAAAGTCCTTACAGGGATAATGACTTATCACGTTCGACCATCGATTTCCAATGATGAGTCTTAAATCGGTTATTTGGTGGCGCTTACTTGGCATTGCGCGAACGAATGGTATCTAAACAAGTGTCTCGAGATGATTTGATTGGTCGTCAAGTTTCCTTCCCACATGTGACCCTTGGATTTGACACATTTAATGACACTTAACACGTGATTTCGAGGTGTGATGGAGTGGTTTCGAGTTCACCCACTTTTCCSCCCAAAATGCATCTGAGGATGCCACGTATATTTACGGGAAACCACAGTTGGAATTTCGGGCCCGCTCAAACATTTTAACCTCCATGCTAGTTCTCCGCCCGAAATGATCCTTGACCGTTGATCTGTGGCGCTTGCAATTTGTGGACCGTCGGGTCCCATCAACTTCGCACTTCCACTAGACTTAGCCTCCTTCCTCCAGATATGGCCCCGTCCTCCAGTTTATCACGTCTCTACACTGGTTTAGCCTCTCGCTAAGTACCGAAACTTGGATTCCATATAAAAATTGTTATAGTGATAACATGAGCTCTAACTGGGGATGTTATCCTCCTTGTGAGGTAGCAAAGAACGCGTAGACCTTATGCCTTATCCATCGAATTGATCCCAAAACAGGTGTGTACCTTGTTCTGACCTGTCACCAATGTTTGCTGAAAACTAAAGTCTGCCCATTTCTTTCACTTGGAGACTGAACGCTGGATATACTGCTAAAATCTAACTGAACACTTTATTTGAAAATCTAAACTTGAAAATGCTTGATTATCAAGCTTATCCGCACCTGCCTACCCTAACTTCTGAAATGAGCCTCCAATCAAATGAAATCATAATGCCAATGCAACCATGCAAGCATTTGATCTACTGTCTGTTTTCTTTACGCACGCTTGCTCCAAAGCCTGTTTATTGATAATTTATTCAAGAATTTACATGTGAATTCAAATCTCAAAGATTCAAAAACATTAGGAATGTTTACTTCCTCTAAAAAAACTACAAATGGATCCTCTAAAACATGCACAAAACAACAATCATGTTTCACTCTTTCCATTGCATTCTTGCTTTCATGTGATTTAACCAGTTAATTGCCACCAAGAAGATGAAACATCTGCTGAGACTGCTGAAAATAACAATCTTTTGAATCATAAGATAGTGTTGATTGGAATAAAATCTCTGGTAGCAAGCAATCCATATCTAATGTTGACGTTGACTAACCATCATCTTTATTTCTAAGCTTATGACCCATCCTAAGCTGTAAATTCTGATTGTTAAAACTCTCCATATAGCATGCCACAGGGTCATGAAACACATGAGCAAACATTTCTTTTTGATGAACCAAAACAGAAGGAAAGGCCTCCTTCACAAGTGTTTGTTGTCTTTGTTCTACTTCTTTAGTTCTGAGAACATTTTCATAACCATAATCTTCAAAGGAATTAAATAAAACAATTGCTTATTTATGATCTTTATGCATTTCTAATTGAATCATGACATACACTGTTTTGTTTCTTCCCTGAAACTCTATGTCATTTGTTTGTTCATTTCTTAAAGTCTCCATAGATGGGGTTTCAAATCCCTCATCCATGTCCAATCCACTTAGAATTTGAACAACCACATCATTCTTAGGGGAAGGAAAACACTTTTGAAGTACTTTGTTTTCTTGGAGATCTTGTTGAATATCCTCATCAAGTTCAAGAGAAGGCAAACGAATTTTGACAACAATTATTTGATCAACTTTCTCTTTTTTCTCATGATTTGCTTTTAACCATTCAAAGGAAGAAAAACATAATGGAAGATAGTTTTAATTTGCAAGTCCAATTCTCTCTTCAGATTCAACATCATGCCTGTAGGGTTTCTATTCTGAAACATTATTAACATTTTGCTTCAGCAATTTGAAAGAAGCAAAGAACAATGGCAAGGTTCTTCCACCCGATTCAAAATATTATTCATTTTCTTTACTACTTTCATATGCACATTTTCCACTTTCTTTGGATTGTTGAACACACTCATCTTCAGCTTCATTTTCGACCAATGGTTGCAATTCCTTGTTAATTTTTTCCAGTGAATCATCGTGGTTTGGCATCATCACACCTCCCTTTGCTTCAATGATGGTCTTATAATTCTCTTTCAACAATTTAAATGAAGGAAAGCATAAAGGTAAAGGATTTCCTTCAGTTGGTTCATAACTTTCTTCTTTGTAACTGTGATATGTAAGCTGATTGCCCTCAATATACTATTGAAAAGGAACATTTTCTGATAGAGAACATGAAACTAGTTGTTCCAGGAAGTCAACATCACAATCATCATTATATTCATCATATATAGGCAAATCAACAATGTCTACAATGTCATCTAACAAGAATGAACTTGAAACATCAACCTGCTCTTCAACATACTGATTTGCAAACTCATCTTCTTGACTGTCTATAAATGAATATATAAAACAATCAGCTCCATGCTTATCATGGAGTGGATAAGAAGCTACATTACCAGCCTCTCTTTCAATAAGTGGAATACAATCCTTTTCAAAATCATTAGCATTTAAAAGTTCAAGAGGACCTATGATATTATCAATTCTATGCTCAAGATGCCAATCAATTGTTTTCTGTTCATATTCACTTTCATGTTCTTGAGCATCCAACCCTTCATTTCGAATCTGTTCACATGCTTCGATATTGTATTGAATCTCCTGAGCATCATTAAATATTTGTTGTAAGGAATTAGGTCTTGTTTCCATCAGGAGTAAAGACAAATCTGAATGAAGAGCAGTGGCATACTGGAGAATGGTAGCAGCTTCAGTGGGTTGAATTTCTTTGGGAAAATTGTAATAAACACTGGAAAAATTTCTATTGAATGTAGAAATAGTTTCATTTCTCTGCCTCTTTAAGGCATAGAACTCTGTAAGTTGTAGATCCAAAGATTTCCTCTTGACCCAAAACTCTGAAAAAACACTCTTCAATTCTTCCCATGAGCTAATTGTCTCTGGCTGCAAATGTTTAAACCATTATTTGGTATCTCTTTTCAAGGATTGAGAGAAGGCTCTTATACAAACATCATCATGGTCAATGTCAAACAAATCTATAAAATGCTCAAAGTCTTGGATGTGTTTTTCAGCTGTGATGACATTAGGTTCTCCATCAAACACAGGTAGGTACTTATAGTGCTTTGGAGGAAAACCATGAAGGATGTGAGGTAATTTTAAGGGTTTGTATCTATGCTGAGTCTTGGAGAGTGTTGGATCAAGTACATGAGATGAAATATCAGCCTTGGTTTCATGAGGCTCATCAACTTGGTTATGGTTATCACATGGCTCAGATGGGATATTTTGATCAAAATCAGTGATAAACTGAGGAGATGTATGTATAACTTTAAGAGGAGGATATACAATTGCAAGATTCTCATGATCATTATTTGAATGCACCAGGTGAAGAAAAATTTGTTTAGCATGTTCAGGAAAGGACAAAAGTTAATTAATAACAAAAAATATTATGTCTTGGAAAAAACTCAACTTTAGGTACTTATTTTCTCCCATGATGTCCTTTCATACCTCTTCCAAGGGATCTCATCTTCTAGTGGAGTCTCTAAATCGTAATTGAAGCTTGAGTGGAGTCGTCAATAAAATATTCAGGCTACTGAGTCTTTGGACAGTGGAGTCGCCGTGAAAATTTTGAATTCTAGATTCTTGGAAATGGAGTTGCCAAGTGAATGATGTACAACCTTTCTGTGTCTGAATACGTTTCACTATCAATACTCAGATCTGAACTTTGTTGTTTCTCCCAGGGAATATTTCACCTTCGTTCCCCAACAACGGCGCCAGAATGTTAATACTCTGTAAATTTTATTCGGCTGATAGACAAACGACAAAGGTAACTGTTTCAACCAACTTTAGGTTGGATTCTAACCCTTCCAACCAGAGAGAGAGCTCTCTCATGCATACAACTATTGAAAATACTTAAAAGATTTGGCAATGCACACACAAAGGTCAAATTCTATAATAAGATAAATTTTAAAAGTGGTAGGACAAAACTAGAGGGTAGGGCCATTGGGAAATGGGGTCAATTCCTGAAATCGTACAAATATTTATAAGCTATGTATTCTAGAGGGAACAGAGGAAAACTAGGCATGGTGTTCAGCCAAATAAGTAATATGAGATGGCAGTGGGAAAAGAGAGGAAAGACCACTATGACAAGAGGAGTCTAACCGGGGACGAATCTCTTGGTATAGCTTTAGAAGAAGAAACATAAAGGTTGGCTACTGAAAATAGAGCACCAATCCAGTGTAAATTCTGAACCAGGAACCAATAAACACGTAACAAGTATAATCAATATGAGAAAGAGCACCAACAAGGTGAATTTTTTCTTTTACTTAAAGATTATCGCTAGCAGAAAAGCACATTCATGAATATGAAATACAAGAAAACATATTGAACATCAACACCATGATAAATCTCGACTATCTAAGAAAACCTTCTCTTCTTATATTAAAATCCATAATAAATCACAAAGTTTTCCTGCTACAAGGGCAGGCTCTTCTCCGGCCAGTCAAACCCTTCATTTATCTTTTTAACAATATATATAGATAAATTACATATGAGACCCAAAACGGATCATATTCTCCAAGATTCCAAAAATAGATATCGGTTACAAAGGGAGTAACGTACCAAAATCGAACTCCTACTTTCTAGGTAACGTTACAAATAGAAAACCGAAATATTTGAGATCCTTACCCTGAATGCCACCTGTCTACAAAATCACAAGATTCCCTGCAATGAACTCAATTTATCCCGTCATGAATTTTTCATTTTAGCTTTTCAATCTCTTCATTTAACGTGTCAAGCCAACTAGGGTAGTCCTCTTCAGTACCTTTAACTGTTCCAACTTTAGCCTCCTCCTTCCGTCGCTTTTTCCTTTTTCTCTCACCAACTTGTGTGCAATGTCCATCTGCATATCCATTAATGATCAAATCTTTCATAATAGGATTCAACCTGATTTCTTCACCTAGTCTTGGTTCATCCGCAGATTTTGCATGAAATTTTGTTGTCAAGAGTCGCACAACATGCCTTTCTCTCTTTTTACTTGATATCCCTGTCATATTATTTGAATTTTCTGGTTTGCTGAAAACCGCTGGATCTTTCTCCTTAGCCACATTTGGTTTTCCAAGGAACACGAGCCTATTTCCCGCAACTGTACATGAATTGGAAGAGTGATTCGATTTGCAGTTATCTTGCTCTGGAATAAATTGTCAATTACCCAAAATAGATTAATTTCACTTATGTTTTGAGTAACAATTGCCATCGAGTACTAATCATGGGCTACTGACAAAAGTCCTTATAGGGATAACGATTTATCACGTTCGACCATCGATTTCCAATGATGAGTCTTAAATCGGTTATTTGGCGGTACTTATTTGACATTGCGCGGACGAATGGTATCTAAACAAGTGTCTCGAGATGATTTGTTTGGCCTTCAAGTTTCCTTTCCACATGCGACCCTTGGATTTGACACATTTAATGACACTTAACACGTGATTTCAGGGTGTGATGGAGTGGTTTCGAGTTCACCCGCTTTCCCCCCCGAAATGCATCTGAAGATGCCACGTATCTTTACGGGAAACCAAGGTTGGAATTTTGGGTCCGCTTAGAAATTTTAATCTCCGTGCTAGTTATCCGCCCGAAATGATCCTTGACCGTTGATCTGCAACACTTGCGATCTGTGGACCGTCGAGTCCCATCAACTCCGCACTTCCACTAGACTTATCCTCCTTTCGCTAGATATGGCCCCGTCCTCTAGTTTATCGTGAATCTACACCGGTTTAGCCTCTCGCTAAGTACTGAAACTTGGATTCCATATAAAAATTGTTATAGTGATAACAAGCGCATTGGTAGAAATGATAGAATATAGGGTGGAAGGTCGCGAGTTCAAAGTTGCAGACCTTCCCCCTTTTAACATATAGTTATAACTATATGCAAAAAACTTGTGGCATAACATTGGATAATTAGAAACCCACTTAATTGTTTGTTTAAACCATATTCTAAACATAGTATATTCGTTGGCGCCTTGGGATATGGTTTTAAAAACCATATTATAAATATTTATTACAATAATTTATTAACCATTCCCGTGGCATATATATTAAAGAACTTTGTTATGTTTTTATAACAATATTGTTATAACAATATAACACATGTATTTGTTATTATAAATGGTATGGAAGTTGGCTTCTGTGCGCGAATCTAGGGACTTGGTCCCATCTCTTGCACGAGAATCATGGGTTGAGGGCTAAGCTCTTGCCCCTTTTTCCATTGGTTTGAACAATGTACCAACTCTCTCTCTCTCTCTCTCTCTCTCTCTCTCTATATATATATATATATATATATATATATATATATATATATGTTCGATGCCACATAATAGTTAAGTCACATTCACTAACTTGATTGGTAGTTCGTTGGATTTGTTGCCGATATGCCTGGGTTCGATTCCCTTCGGGCTGAACCAATTTTTGGAATGTCTTCAACCATTATGGGTCAATGGGAGCCTACCACATGGTAGCCTCTCATTGGTTGATCCTTGCCACTTGTCAACCAACGAACGGTGCCACCTATACACCTGTGGATCATGCCACATGTCACCCTTGTAGTGGTGACATGTGTCACCTCTATCATCTGTCACATCATCGCCAACTGGATTGTTGATGTCACACTACCATGTCATCGTACAGATGACATGTGGCATATTTTTATTAGTCCACATGTATGCCTGAAAATGGAAAATATGTGTGACACGTGGCAACCTTTGGTGCTGCCACATCACATGTTGATGTCATCTTGTACCATGTTGACATCATCATCTGACTTTGACCTTTGATTTTTTCCCAAGTTTGACCTGAACTTTGACAATTTATAACTTTTTCATATGAGATCTGTTTGAGGCGTCGTTTACGTCGTTGGAAAGCTGACGATGAGCTCTATGCATTGATGTCATGCTTTTAGATCATTTGGGATACATGAATTTTGAACATTTATGGATCCTCTAGGACCTCTGTAGACGTTCTGGATCTCTCTAGATCTTCTATGAGCATCCCTTAGATCCTCCTGGATTACACCTTCCCACTGAAGAACTTTTGAACATCCAAACATATTAATATTCAGAAACTTAGTGATGATAATCTAACTCACTCTTCCACCTTACTGAAATGCTCTGATCAATAACTTGTTGATGAAGCTTCTTCACTCTTCCATCTTGTTGAACATTATGTACTCATTTTCTCATTTTTTATTGACCTCAGATATTGGATATCGGATCAATGTACCTTTGTTTTCTTCTCTGGAACATAGCTCTGACTCTGGCCTCTGGTACTGTAGCTAATATATGTAGCTCTGGTTCTTGAATTATAGATTCTTGCATAATAAAATCATGCATTCATTGAATCTATGTAATATTTGAATCTTGTATTTCAACATTCCCTTCCATATCCTTTGTTGAAGCCAATTTGAAGCCAAGTTGAATGTTGATCTATGCCTTTCCCATTTGGACTCCCTATTCTTGTATTGTTGATGTATCTGTATAAGTCCATGAATGAATACTTTTTCCATTGTCACTCCTTCCTTGAAGAACAATTCTTCTTGTATTGTTATCATTTGTACATGCCTTGATTGTTTTTGTTCAAGGTATACATCCATGAGCATGACATAGAATGGGTATATATATATTTAAGTATATACCTCTTATCATCTCTAGGAAGTTTTTCATTCTTTTGATGTTCTTCCTACTCTTGATCTACATTCTCCAACTATCTACATTCTTTTGTTCCTTCACTTACAGTTCTTCAGAATCAAGAATATTGACCAAACAATTTGATCCATATGTGGTCTCGCTGACAATTACTATTGTTGAGCTCTTGATCTACATGTTCCAACTGCCTATATCCTTGTGTTCCTCCACTTACAGTTCTTTAGAATTAATAATGTTGACCAGACAATTCAATCCATATGTAGTCTTGTTGTCAATTACTGTTGATGAGCTCTTGATCTACATGTTCCAACTTCCTACATCCTTCTGTTCCTTCACTTACAGTTCTTCAGAATAAAGAATGTTGACCAAAGAATTCAATCCAAATGTAGTCTTTAGTTGATGACGAGACAATACAATTTTCTTCACTGCTGTTGAAAAAGGCTTAGAAATACCTTCAATATTCCTCTCAGTTTGCAACAATATAAGGTGGTAAGACTCTCTTACAAAATTCCTCTCACTCATACAAGGTGGCCATATAGAAATTTTATAGAGTTCCTCTCACTCTTATAATTTACAATGAGTGGCTCACAATCCTTAAACACACTTTACCAAAATATTTACATATACATACTGTACAAATAATATAAATTTATACAATAATGTTTTCAAATGGTTTTCTTATGGAGTTATCATTCCCATTGTACTGGGAGTAGTCTCGCGGCTTCTGACCTCTGACAATGCCTCTGACACTAACGTTGAATCTGACATTGAATCTGATGCAAAATATGATTCTAAGAAACAATTTGTCCATACTATAGGTCTTCCCAGTAACCTATACATCCTCTCTCTGCGAACACAAAGTACTATAGTTGTGTCTGGGGTAACCTCCCTTGAATGCACAATTACTTGGCCATCCTGAAATGTAACTACATAGACATCATCTTCAAATGATGCAACTGAGAGTAGGTTAACCTTTAGGTCTGGAACATATAACACATTTTCAATCCCCATAAATCCTCCTGACCTGAGATGGAATCTCACATATCCATATCCTCTAATTTCTTACCTGGTGTTGGTTCCAGATGCAACATAGCAATCTGTGTCAATTTCCGAGAATGTTAAAAACACGGATCTCATACTTGTCATGTGGTGAGATGAGCCACTGTCCATGAACCATTCTTCGATGTCTTCGTAAATCACCTTGCCAAGACTAGCCATCAAGAAGTATTATTTACTAAGATCTTCATTTGGAGTTGTTGTTGCTTGCCTTCTTGCAAGTTCTTTCTCATCTCTCTTGTTATGATTCAGACATAAGTGCGGATCAAGTGTCCAACACTTGTTAATTCAACATCCACTCTTATTACAATAAGAGAAACATACTTTATTTCCCTTCTGGAAATATGATCCATTTCCTTTAGCATTCTTCTTATAGGGATTATCTTTCACATACATGGATTGTCTTCCATCCCTCATGTCCAAATCACGAGTGACGTTCTTCATCCCTTTACTAGGACCAAGAACTTGTTATGGTTGAGCCTCTTCATCTATCTTTGAACATTCTCCAACTTCCTCATATCCTAAGCCTACATAATGAGGTCTTTCCTTTACCTTGGTTGTTTCTTTTAATCCTTTAATAGGTGATAGAATCTTGTGCATAGGAGACTTTGGCTTCTCCATTTGCTTAGTTGCATGGTATTGTGCCAACAAATTGTCCTTTACTTTCATTGAATATTTCTCATTCTTTACTTGATGGAATGGGGGCCATAACTGCAACTTCTTTTCCAAATCATGAAAGATACTTCTATGAAAGTATTCATGACGTAATAGTTGATGCTCTAGCCATTGCTTCTCTTCCTCAAGAGCTTGCAACTGCATCCTCAACTCATCATTCTCTCATTGGATTTTCCGATTAATATCTTTTTGCAGCCTCAATTTTATAAAGCCTTTACCTATCTTGTCCTCTTTAAAAGAGCCTGCAATATCTTCACCAATCTGAGTTTTTAA
Organism: Picea mariana; assembly: GCA_032191745.1. NCBI lineage: Eukaryota > Viridiplantae > Streptophyta > Pinopsida > Pinales > Pinaceae > Picea > Picea mariana. The sequence goes on along the minus strand of JASDQU010104626.1, from coordinate 54,132 downwards.
ACCTCATCACACCAACAACTTGCAAAAACACGTCAAAAATTTCTTTGATAACACTTCTCTCAAATAAGGGGGATCAAAATACCTTCTCTGATACCACTTGATCTAAAAAATTCATTTTTAGATATTACTTATTCCTTATTTATTTACATGCAATATCTAACCGACTTCAATATTGATTGTTTTAAGGACCTATTGAGGTGGCTTGCAGAATGATGATGTACATAATTCAAAATGGGTTGAAGAAGGAATATGAAATAAATTACATATTCCAATTAAAATAAGACATCCTTCAAATTCATAGCTCAGATGCTCAAATAGACTCCATCGTTGAATTTCTTTCAGAAATATGAGAAATTTGACTATAAACAAGTCTATATTTCTTCAAAGTGCTCATGAAACCCTCTCTTACATAAGAATTCATACAAAATGTGCTAAATCTCTCCCAAAGACAAGTTGATTCACAACTTTTCTTATGCTCTCATCGAATTGGAGTTCTCTCCAAAATCATCTCTAGAATTCTCTCCTTGAATTCTTATCCCATTACATGGAGGAAAGGGGTCTTTTTATACTAATGGCACCTTTTCTGTTACAATTGTAACAAATAAATTAAGTTTGATGCTCATTTAACAAATTGGGCGTGGGCGCATTGGTAGAAATGTTAGAATATGGGGTGGAAGGTCGCGAGTTCAAAGTCGTGAACCTTTCCCCCTTTAATATATAGTTATAACTACATGAAAAAAACTCGTGGCATAACATTGGATAATTAAACACCCACTTAATTGTTTGTTTAAACCATATACTAAACATGGTATATTCGTTGGAGCCTTGGGATATGGTTTTAAAAACCATATTATAAATATTTATTACAATAATTTATTAACCATTCCCGTGGCATATATATTAAAGAACTTTATTATATTGTTATAACAATATAACACATGTATTTGTTATTATAAATGGGACATGGTTTTAAAAACCATATTATAAATATTTATTACAAGAATTCATTAACCATTCCCGTGGCATATAACAATATAACACATGTATTTGTTGTTATAAATGGGATATGGTTTTAAAAACCATATTATAAATATTTATTACAAGAATTTATTAACCATTCTCGTGGCATAAAATTTGTGGCATATATATTAAAGAACTTTGTTATAGTGTTGTAACAATATAATACAACTTGAGTGGGTCTAATGGTTAAGAACATGTGTTACCTCTTAAGAGGTCACAGGTTCAAATCCAGAGGGGGGTAGGGTATGTATACCTTCGTAGATTTTACCAGTCAAATCGTTGGGCGGAGGGGCGTCCCTTGTCCCACAAACAAGGGGGTCTCTCATACACCAATTTGGTGTGCCGGCTTGGTCGTGACCTTAAAAATAGATTATTATTATTATTATTATGTATTTGTTGTTAGTTGTTATAAATGGTATGGAAGTTGGATTCCATGCGTGAATCTAGGGACTTGGTTCCATCTCTTGCATAAGAAGCATGGGTTGAGGGCTAAGCTCTCGCCCTTTTTCCGCTTGTTTGAACAATGTAAAATATATATATATATATATATATATATATATTCATATTCGATGTCACATAAAAGTTAAGTCACATGCACTAACTTGATTAGTAGTTCATTAGATTTGTTGTTAAGATGCCCAGGTTTGATTTTTTCCGGGCTCAACCAGTTTTTGGAATGTCTTCAATCATTATTGTCCAATGGGAGGTTGTCACGTGGTATCCTCTCATTGGTTGATCCTTACCACTTGTCAACCAATGAATGGTGCCATTTATACGCCTTTGGATCATGCCACATGTCACCCTTGCAGTGGTGACATGTGTCACCTCTGTCATCTTCCACATCATCACCAACTGGACTGCTAACATCATATTGTCACGTCATCGTACACATGACACTTGGAATCTTTTTAATGGTCCACATGTATGCTTGAAAATACCAAATCCGTGTGACACGTGGAAGCCTCTGGTGTTGCCGCATCACATGCTGATGTCATCCTGTACCATGTTTATGTCATCATCTGACTTTGGCCTTTGACTTCTACCCAAGTTTGACCCGAACTTGACTTCTTATAACTTTTGGATATGAGCTTCGTTTGAGGCTTCATTTGCATTGTTGGAAAGTTGACAATGAGCTCTATCCATTGATGCCATTTTTTAGAGAATTTGGGATACTTGAATTTTGAGCATTTATGGATCCTTTAGGACCTCTGTGGACATTTTGGATCTCCCTGGATCTTCTGTGAGTGTTCCTTAGATCCTCATGGATCACTACTCCTAGTTTCCACCCACATGCCTTATCTCTTATTTGACTCCTAATGTGGAATATTCTTATAATTAATTCAATAATACAACCTTAAACAAATGTTTCATACCCAAGGTACACAATGTGACCTCTCTAAACACCTTTGTCTCCTGTGTGAGCCTAGGAGATGAGGAGATAATGGATTTCCATATTGAAATTTCACAAGGAAGGTAGGATCATGGAATTTTTGGGGCTATACATGGTCCAAAGGGTACCTGATATTGTTTATGATTTGGATATTTTGTTTGCAAGAATTTAAAGAGTCCCCCTTACCTTAGCCTAGATGTGTGACCTCTCACGAATGCCTTGCACTTTTCTAGGACCCATGGCTTCCTTCTCTCTCTCTCTATCCCTATCCCTTGGTCATTGATTTTGTTTTCTTTAACCCTCGAGGCGCTTGTTTGGTGTGTTTCCTAACTTTAAGGGTTGAAAGGGAGGTAAAAACCCCACAACGAGTCTATAATTACTTATGATTCATCATTACAGGTCCATGATAACCCAAATCCATTTTGGGTTGCTATTAATAGAGTCAAAGTGAATCAAACTTCTTTAACCCCACCCACTCTCTTGGTGGAAAGTTTGTCATAGATTCCTAAAAGGGTAGTGCATATTTATTTTGCAACATGTGTAACAAATAGGCATTTTGGTCTTGATAATCTGCATCATAATGTTAACAAACCTATAATATTGAGTCAAACTGTGTGATGCAACTATTCCACATGACTTGGGCCATTCAATGGATAACCTAATTTAAACCTACACCTTAAGGTTATTCCCTTTCGTATTTATACCATTCAATTCCTCTTTGTAGAGTATATTGCTCTTTTTTGGATTCTTCGAAAAAAATATCTTTGAAACCCTCCTTTGTAGGGAAAAACTTGAACTAGCAACACATATTGAATTTCCACCTCTTCCATGATCTTGGGAAACATGCAACTATCATATTCAACACCTCTATAGGGACCTCTTGTGTTTATATTGGATCCAACATTGAAGGCTTGCTGATTCATTCTCGGGCATCTTTGTTGGCATAGTTCCATTCATACCTTAGATGATTCAAGCGTGCAACCTCAAGGGAGGTTCCATCTCATCTAGGGAAAGAGAGTTGTGATCCATTCTAAGGGAACTTGGGTCTCTTTACTTAGTTTTATCATTTGTGTACCTTTATGGTTGTAGTTTTGGTATTTGTTTGTGTTTATATAAGCATACATTTATATTGGATATCAGGTCAAGTCTTGTCTCGTGATAATGTTTAGCAATGTGTGTAGGATCCTTCGAGATGTGTCACATATAACTTTTACAACTATATTATTCAACCCCAGTAGATTCAACACATGCAATGATAAGTTCTAAGTGAGTTCCTTCCATAATTCTATTTTCATTTTCCATCATTAGGGTTTCTAGCAAACTAAAGGAAATTCTAGTAAATTAACCCTATCTAGTTGATTTACTCCCATTTATTAATTTTCTAGTAAAAACTAATATAAAACCTAAGTGAAATACCCTAATAATATATATTCATAGGTTAACATAATTAGAGATCTAAAACCCTAATTAATGTAGTGTCTCTCCCTCACATTCCTCTCCCTAAGGTTTATTGGTTTGGACCTTAAATTGAGTGGTGACTCCACTCTCAAACTCTTCCCCTATTTTAGTAGTGTGTGTGTGTATGTGTGTTAGGGTGGTCTTCCATTCTCACCTTCGTGTTGTGTGTGTGTGTGTGTGTGTGTGTGTGTGTGTGTGTGTGTGTGTGTGTGTGTGTGTGTTATAGGGCAGTCTTCCATTTTCACCTTCGTGTTGCATGCGATAGTATGGATAAGTGTGTATGCAATAATCCACTAAAAAGGTGTCTCCTTTTTAAACAATGTCTCCTGTGGATGGGAAATCCTTGCATATCCCTTGAGAAATTTACAATAATATTTGGTGTGGCCAATATTTTTTTTACCATTGATGGGTTCAATGATGGATCCACTTTCTTTTGGATTTCACTTTTTTCACGTCCACCACCATCCCCTTCTTCAAAATGATGTGTCCCAAGATATTACCAAATGGTTTTAGAAACTTAGACTTTTCTTAGTTGAGGGATATGCATGTCTCCTTGCATTGATTTATCATTTATATCAAGTCAAATAAGTGATTCTTTAGACACTTGTAGAGTGTCAAGTCATCCAAATATACTTCCAAGGACTTGTGGATGAAGTTCTTGAAAATATTCATAATTGTCCTAGAAAAATAGGTTGTTGCATTAATTACTCCATATGACATCTTTAGATAGACATAGGCTTCCTACTCAATTGAAAATTTCATGAATGGTTGGATTCTCTTTGATGGAAACCTAATTATATCTTGAACAAAAATTGAGGAAACAAATTTCATCTTAGGCTACTACCTAAATAATTTTTTCTATAAATGGTGTTGGGAATGGTTCTGGAATAGTTTCCATATTGAGCCTTTGAAAATTCACATGTGTACTTTCCCATTCTTTTCTTTGTGACCACAATCAAACATACCCAATTGATTTCCTTAATTAAATATACACCATCAACATATAATATCTTGGGTATCTCCTCTAAATTGTATGTACACTTGGGATTCATCTTATAAGTCCATTTCCTTACTGATTTGGAATCACTCTACAACTCTATTTTCAAATCTCCATACTCCTTAGGAATCACTTTCATATCATGGTAGCTAAAAGAACATACATTTACAGTTTTTTGAAAAATATGGACATCTTGAAAAACTTTTCAATCATCCCAACGATCTCTAATTTTTACATACTTGTCATATTGGCCTTCCTTTGCAAGTCGATGCATGAGATCTTGTCCTCTACTCCACATACTGTGTTTTGGTTTAAATTTTTTCCATCAATGAGCCTATCCTATATTAGTTATTGTGTGTGATGGGAAAATTGTCCTCTGATACTACTACATAGAAAACCATTTTGACATTGTCTTCTTTAGTGTTTCTCTAAATGAACAAACTTTCCTTCCATAAGACATTATCCAAGGTCACGTTGTCCTCTACAATCTGGTGTTTGATTCTTTTTTAAATTTTTTCCATGTCCCTAGCCATTCTTGGACTTATCTCTTCCTCTATTGGTTGCAATGTTAGATGTTCATGAACCTATATATGATTCCATCCAAGGCATGGAAAACTACATCCATTGAATTGGTCTTGCTCTTCATTGTATGTTTTTTGAATTACATTAGATTAGACAAATGGGAAAAGGGTATTGTGCCATAGAATCCATAGTTATTTTCTCCAACCATTAAACGTTTTAATTTCATTCCAAGATATAAGAAATCATCTTCAGAAAAATATAGTAGCCATTAGGGGAATGAAAAGCACCCTAATGTGTTTGGAACAATCACACTTTGTCCTTATGATATAAGTGGCCCAATACCTTTTCAAAGTATCTGATGTGTTTGACAAGATCTTATTTATGTTCAATTGTCTTTATCTTCCTCGATAGAAGTGTTTTTTCTTGTTGTACAATTGGAGTATCCTTCCTCAAAACATCTGCTTGCCCATCTTTGAAAATCAATTTTTTAACAAATTTTTCATTTATCTAGGGTAAAGCTCATGGTTCTCGAAACCCCATTCTGCCATAGCCTTGTCTATGCCTTTAATAAAATATGCATTAACGTGAATTCCATTTTAATATAGGTTATAGTGTATGTTTTTTTTTCTTTGTATAGATTGTCCATATTTGTTCTTTGCACATCGAAATCACCTTTTTGGACCATTACATCTATATTTTCCTCATACATAGAAGTATTTTTGTCTAGAGTAATGAATTCCCTCCATCGTCATGTCTTGAACATCATGGCTTATATATCTTAGAAAAAAACCCCTCCATGGTTGATCTGAAATCAGATTCAGAAGATTAACAGGGCATGAAAAATGCTCAAAAATGAAAGTGCTCAGAATCCGATGAAACCAACACCATTGCGTCCAGCTCGTCTTCCTGGTTCTGGTGGTATAATTTTTATGTCAAACAGAGTCCGTATGAAGAAGATATCGCGTTCTGACCGAAAAGTCAAACAAGCAAAAAAAATGCTGACTGGGCAGGACACGTGTCAGTCCGTACAGCTGACGTGGCACGTCCTACAGTGACACGTGGCATGTTCTACAGTGACACGTGGCGGCTTCCGTACAGGACACGTGGCAGCCTCAAAGCGTGACACGTGTCAGGATGATTTGGCACTTTCGACGCGGAGTTGGACCAATCTCGAGGTGACACGTGTCACCACTGAAAGGGTGACACATGGCAGGGTGACGTCAGCAACTGACGTGGAAGACTTACGTGGCAGATGACGTGGCATAAGGAAAAGCTGACTCAGTAAGGTGATGTGGCAGTACGGCTTGACAAGTGGCAGGGCACGTGGGCCAATCAGCGAATGACACGTGGCGTGTTCTGGTTGGTTGAAAAGGTGCCACGTGGCCCAAACCCAGGCTGCCACGTGGCACCCTGGGTTTAGCCAATAACGACTATGTTAAAAAAATTTCGGAGCCCGGGGGATTCGAACCCCGAACCTCCCCAACCGGCTACTTCTATATAAAGTCCGCCAACCACTATGCCAAACCTTATTTCTTATAAAATGTATGTAAAAGAATCTATAAGAGTTCATTTTACGTATTGATTGGGGCAGGGTTATGTTAAGCCCGCGGTCTTATGGAGCTGCATATGACCAGCTAAGGGGGCGCGCGCCCGGATGGAGGGGGCTAAGCCCGTTTTCAACTACAATATAGTTTAAAAGTGGGTTTTGTAACCACTTTATGGTTTTTTTTAACTAATTAAAGCCATTTTTTGATGTAATTAATCCATTTTTAAGGGTTTTTGGGCATTTTTAGAGCCTAAATTCGTGGAGGAAGTTGGAGATGGAAAACTAACTCCCCCACTATTTAACCAAGGCCATGTTGAGGCCATTTGGTCATGATTGAGAGATTTTGGATGGTTTTGGAGAGCAGAGATGCTGAGGCAAAGCCAGGTCTAAGCCAGTTTGAGGCAGAGGAGTTGTTGAGGTAGAGATGCTGTCGGACGATTTCTGAGAGTTCGGTATATCCGTTTCAGGTGCCGTAAGTTGTACAAGATTCTAGAGATCATGGCGAACAAGACCAAATCAGTCTAGGAGCCAATTGGCAATTGTAAAGATGTACTAATAAGCTTTCGAACAGAAATCAAGAAGCCTCCCTCACAGAGAAAAGGCCCGGAGACATAGGCAAAGTTGCCGAACTCCGTTATCAAACTTGTGTTTTATGGTTTTCTGTTTTCATTCCATTTCAGATTTGCAATTATGTTAATGGCTGTATAATTCATTTGCTTTTCTCACTCTTTCGTTAAGTTTCCCAATGGTTAATTAATGCATGCTAAGTTAAACTCAACCATAGTCATTTCGAAAAATCCTGACGGATCAATGGTGTAAATACATGGGCATCCAAAGAAAATTATATAGGTGTCAGGTGAAATCCTCAAGATTTCAAATGAAACTATATTATAAATATTGTGATAGTATATATGGATATTGAATTTTCCATTAGATTCAATGTGCAATGATATTGTTAGTTTTGTTCCAAGGGAGGTTTACCAAGAATCCTTTTGTAGAATATGGTGGGCATAATGTGTGCCTTTACTCCCACTTTCACTTCTAACATCTTGAAGTTTGCCACCCATAAGTAGGAACTTGTAAATGCTTGCACCAATTTTACTTACTTTGATTATGTACCTATCCTTGTACACTCTCAGTAGACAACTAAGTTATAAATATTTTACATATAGCCCTTGTTTTTGGCTAATATTATAAAAACATCATAAAATAGATTATCCTTGCCCTACTCTTAATTTATTACCTACTTTTAATTTATTATCTCTTTTAGGGATTTCGTCATATCTCTTTTAGGGATGTCGTCACTTCTTGACCTCTTCATTGTGAATCAATAACCTTCTAAAATGACTTTTAGTGTAGTATCAAGGACCTTCTTCTACTATTATATTACATCTTCTCATTATCACTATGTGGTATTTTATTTTTAGAATATTTGATTCCAAACCCTCATGGGTAGCCAAGAAGGTGCGTCTTTCACTTATATGTCCTCACTAACCTTTATGAATATGCATCCCTTCTCTCTGGTGAAAAATTAATTTAGTTTATTTAATTTGTGTGTCTCTTGATAACCCAAAATGGTATAGATGAAATTTTGGGTTTTATTGCCTCACATACCATATACAACATATATATTCTTGATTTCCTTCTAATAGGATTATGTTAATATTCTATCCTTTAAGGTATAAAGAAATGACATATGTGGATGGTGATTCTTATTGTGTATGCATCACCATATAACTTTGATTCAATTCTCCTACCTTTGTGTTCATCTTGCTAAATCACCTTCAATTTTGAGGGTTTTATGGACAATCTATCCAACTTGGTAGGGTCATTTATCCTACATTAATTGCACTTTTTCCTTTTTCATCTCCATCTAGGTAGAATATTTTTCTTCTCTCTATTAGTCCTCACTTATATCTTTTTACTTTTCTCAAAGTCGACTATTATGGAAATTACCTTCTATCATAATTTTGATTTCTCAATCCAATATTTCAAACTTCAAGTCAATGGAATCCTTCTTAAAATCCTTATTAATGGTTATGGCATTCATATCACTTTCCATATCAACAGAAGCATCAACAACCTCCAAATATGTCTGTGGTATAGTAGTTCAAAAATCGCCTTGAATAGTTTGATGTTGTCTAGACATAAACCAAGTAATATTCTCATCTTTCAAGGCTTGATATGAAAGTTGTCTAAGCAACTCCTTTATTTTCACCTCATACTTCAAGGTAGATTCATTAACTTTGTATTGCATTTTTAATTGTGTAAAACAAGATAATATGAGATCTGTGTGGGACCTACCCTCTTTGAACTATTAGATGACATCATCAAAGTAATAAATGGAATATGAATGTTGAGATTCTTGTACCAAGTCAATGCACCTCCACGCAATGCCCTTTTGGACTAAAATCATTTCTTGTTCATACTTTTTTTCCATGTGTGTCCCATGAATATTTTATCATAAATAAGTGTCCATCCATCTTAATGTTACCATCATATGTGGTGATGCATGCACGGTATATGTGGGTATCCATCTTTCTCATTATCCAAGTTATATCAATTAGGTCAATATTTTTACTTTACATTATCTTTTGGAGACAATTAATCCAAAATATTTCCATGGAATCTTGAGAGAACTACTAGGACTCCTAGTCTCTCTTTGGATTTGGTCCTCTATTATCTCTATTATGATGGTCTTTACCTTGGTATTTATATTCTTTATTTTCACTTTGTGTTGGATTCATGATGCCTTTTCTTTCCATACCTATAAATGGTTTTTCTTTATTTTTCCTATTACCACATGATTTATTTCTAGAGATCTTCATATTTTCATTGCTTCACAAGCACCTATAACTATCATTATAATTCTATCTATTTTCCATTCAACTAATGATGTTTGTCTATCTTCTTGGGATATATTCATTTTTCTCTTTCATGGTCTAGTTGTGTGAGCTTTTCAAGTTGTTTTTGTCTCTCTCAATCCTTAGCTTGTTTCCTTTCTCCTTCCTTGAGGTAAATCATGGGGATTTCACCTTGATTTTCGAAGGGGCCAGTGTCATGTCCAAGATCTTATATTTACTCTTCTTCCTCATTGTTTTTTCCTTCTTTCTAGTGGTAGATCCTTGGTCAAACATGAGATTACTCTACTACCTATTAGATCTATTTTTTCTTCGTTGTTGTCATCATCACCATCCTTCTGATTTCGTGTCTTACATGGAGGAATGATGTCTATCCTCCCTAGGGAGGACCCTAGTCATATACATAATCAAAAATATACTTAGAAAAGGACACAAAATAAGTGTAATGTCCTCTTTGGCAGTCATGTTTGCTAATGTATAGAAAAAGTCTTCAAAACTCAACTAAATAGTTGAGTTTCTCAGTACCCATTGTCATCTTTCCTCTTTTTCATTATGATTGGTCCTATCACACCTAAGATTTATTTCCCCTATTATATATAGAAACAATCCACTAAATAACTTGTATCCTTATCCATACTATTATTCCAAACCATTTTCATAAAAAAAAATATGTAGAAGACATGAAGGCACAAATGCCTAAGTATTTGGAACCATAGAAGCATGACTATGCAAAGTACCAAGGAGTCATATTATAAATAATCTACACCTATTCTTTCCAACCTTCTACACATTTTTCTAAAGGCATATACCTATTTGTATGAGTGGTTCACAATTGGAAAATTCTCTAGTATATTCAAAAATATTTTTGAATTGCCTCAGTGGCCTATATATATGATGATTTATATGAAAAGACTAGGCATTATATCAAGTTGGTTGTTCATCTTGAGCTAGATATGAGGAACTGACATTCTAGTGTTATTTTTACACATGGTAGATGCATAGTTTGTCATTGCTATGAGATGTAATACTTGTTATGCTAATACAATGGAAAACTATTTTGTTTATGTGTATGTTCTTGTGATGTATATTTATGATGTATACATTGATCTCTTTAATGTGCATGCTTTAATTTATGTTAGCCTAAATGAATGTGATTAATAAATAGATTCCACACCCCCACTAAATCTTTAATAATCTACACATCACTTAATTGGAAACTATCAAACATGCCTTGACTGGGACCTCCTTCCTTTGGGAGGTTGACTATGCCAACATACTAGACTACTATGGGCCTTTGTTGGACACCTTTAACAGACCCCAGGTCTATTATAGAGACAAAAACATGGTTCTATTTCCAAGACTTTAACCAATGTAGGGTAGCGGAGATGCACCATAGGTTGACAAAGGTTGAGCTTTAAGATTGATTGGAAAAATGAATTAATGAGTTCAAAGGCCAAGAAAGTTCATATTTAGGTGAAGGCGTTGCAATATTTAAATATAAGTACTTGTTACATGAGATATTTTGGGAAAAATTCCCACAAATTTTCACAAATGGCTAAAAACTGTTTGCAGACAAGTATCAACATTGACTTCCATGGCCAAGAGTTGAGTGGATTGTTGACAACTTGTTAAAGATCTAGCAATATGGCCATAAGTTGAATTGAGAAGTTGATTTTTGGTTTAAATGTGTTGTATATGTTATGATTTTGGGTTTGTGATGGAATGACATCCATCCTTAACCAAGGCACTAGAAAGTTTCAAGGACAACATGGAAGATTGATTGAAGATACACCCATGTCGATAAAAATGTAGATGGTGGAATGGGGCACTTTTCCAAGCCCCACTAAGATGGTGTGGGGGAGTGGAATGGTAGTAATACCTAATGGAAAATTCAATGTCATGAGATGATTAAAGGATAGATGATTGTAAATGTAGTGGATCTTGAAAGTGAATGGTAGAAGCAACATCAAAAGTGCAAAGATCTTGCACAAATATAGTGCCAAAAAGAAATGAAAATATCCACACTTGTCAAGAATATTTGATGAGAATATATGGTCCTAAGATGCATTCAAAATGTGGACAACGCAAAGGACAAGATAAAATCAAGAAAGTGTGTTGATGTGATAAAGTGAGGAGTTCATAGATTTGGAAGGAGTTTATGAAGAGTTGAGATGGTAGATGCATTCCAACATAGGGGATGCAGGTACTCAAACTGTATGTGTAGAGATGTTATCCAAGACTATTGACCCAAACGTTAGCATGGAAGCCACAGAAGATCATAATCACTAAGAGGTGTTTGAATATGAATTTGAGTTTGTTCCATTTTGGTATTCTAACTATGTAGAGAGCCATGCCATCAAGATTGCATGAAAAATGATAGTGATGATAGTTTGTCCAACATCCTACCCCCTACACCCTTTTATTTTTGTCAAACTCCAAAGATCATCATTGTGAATATCACAACAAATGTGTGTGTGTGTGTGTGTGTGTGTGTGTGTGTGTGTGAGAGAGAGAGAGATAGAACTACAACTTTGAGGAGTGTAAGTGTGATCACTAAAGTGAATCATAATATGTCCTCATTGTCTAGTTCTATGAGTGTTTCTATAGGATAAACTCTAATTGTATGATAGCCAACACCGCTAGGATTTATGTTGGTTCAAAATCACTAGGAAAGAACACCAACAACACAACTGAATGCATCTTCTGTATGGATTCCTTTTCTTCATAAAAGAGGTGGAAATGACATAGAGAAACATTGGTTCCTTTGTGATGCCATATATATGCATGGAGAACCATATATGTGATCCATTGGTGGAGTACTTTCAAATCACTTTACATGGAAGAGTGTTGCAGTGGTACATGAAATGAAAGCAAAGTGATATTGTTTTGCATGGAGTGAATTTGGTTCAACTACAAGAAAAAATCATGAAGGAAATTCAAAAGCCAAAGTCAAAGTAGCGGAGTGATCAACCATACATCATCCTACAACATGGAAACCCTCAACTGGATCCTCCAATTCCGAGTCTCTTAATACAGAGTTTACAGAGAGATGGCAAGAAGCTGACTTTCATTAAATAGTAAGTCTCAAATGCTAATACATAGCCAGTAAAACTAATGCTTCATAAAAAATTTACAATCGGGATGCTAGCTCAACCATCAACACTAACAAAAATGGAAAAAATCCTCTAAATACTAGGAGCTGGTTCAACCGCCAAAGGTATGATCATATCATGAGTCCAATGCTTCGCGTAGGCGAGTTTCCCTATCAGGCTGTGCATGCAGACATTGGTCAGACTGCCCATGCAGTCGGCTGTCAGACACAATCTTTGTCAGGATGGACCGACAATCACCTTCTATGCTTTGTCTCTTTCTGACCTTCTATTTATGGAAGGAGACGACGTTCAACCACCGTCAACCACCTTAATAACTGCTTTCTCGGGATTAGGTAAGGCCCGGTCAAATCTTCTCTTGTACAATGTGGCGGCCTTTCCTTGGCCACTTCTGCTTCGCTGGACTGCTACGAGGGGGCCCAACCTACGAACGTGGATGAGGATCTGACAGGGAGGCTGATGGTGCCAATAATGTGAAGGTGAGATGAGGGGTGCTGAGGTGGAAGCACCAGGTGATGGAGACACGGGGGCTGTGACACTAGAAGACAAGTTCCATGGGAAAATGGATAGGACACAGGTGGAAGTGGCATGGAGCATGGGGGTACAGGTGTCAGGAGATAAGAGGGACAAAGGAAAAGGGGACATGACACCTGGGAGAGTAGTGGATAGGTGTGCGGTGGTGAAAGGTAGGAGGGAAGCGAGAGATGTGACAAGGGAATAGGAGAGGCAGAGTGGGGGACACTTGTCACCAAGAGGCGAAGGTGGTAAGTGGAGGAGGAAGTAGTTAGGGGATTTAGGGGGCTCCACATGAAACTGCCCATATCGAACCCCCCCCACCCATTAAAGGAAGAATGACAAGGGGGGTCCAGAATGAGACCTTAGTCGTCGATCTGGGTGCTTAAATCCCGGTCGTTGAAACTTGCACGCCCTCATATCGGACCCCCCCTGCCCATTAAAGGTAGAATGATGGGGGGGGGTTGAAATTGGACCCTGTCCGTAGATCTGGGTGCGTAGATCCTGGCTGCCCAGATCTGCTTACTGTTTAACCATCATGTTAGACCCCCCCCTCGTTAAGGGTAGAATGGCGGGGAGGGTCTGGAATCGATCCTTGGCCGTATATTTGGGCGCGTAGATCTTGGTCGCCCAGATCTGCTTACCTCTTAGTGCGATGCGCCCTGACGCCCCAAACTTAGGATAAGTGGGTTTTTAATCCACTTTGTGCCATTTTTCGCCAGAGGGGTCCATTTCTTAGAAAAAAAACCACCTTACAACATTATGTGCTAACATTAGGCTCCATGGGGGATGTCTTACTCCCTGTGAGAAGCCAAGAACTCTTTTTGCAGCTTTAGTGCCTTACTATTGGGCTATGGAGTCCCTTATTGAAATAAAAAATAGACAAAAAACAATATTTACAACAACAGAAGAGCCACTTAAGGCTCAAATGAAACATTTCTTCAAGAAATGCCCATTCACTGGGCCATTAAAAACTTCTTTGCCCTCCGAATCCTGCAACTTGTAGGTGTTGTTCAAGAATACTTCAGAGATCTTGAAGGGCCTAATCTAGAGGGCTTAGAACTTGTTGTGTTTCCCTCTGTCTTTCCTGGGTGCATCCCACTTAAGCACTAGATCTCCCAGCTCAAATTCCCTTTTTCTGACCTTCCTGTCAAAGACCTGCTTGATCTTTTGCTGCTGATCATGGACTTTGTCCATTGCCTGCTCTTTGGTCTGTTTCACTTCCACTAGTTGATGAATTCTTCTAACCATATTGTCTGGCTCCCCTTCATAATCCTGAAAGAATTTGGCTACAGGTAGAGCCAACTGAGTGGGAAATACAGCTTCTGTCCCATAAACAGACTGAAAAGGGGAGGTGCCTAAGGACCTCTTGGCTATCACTCGATCAACCCACAGAGCGAATTTAAGTTTTGAATCCTAGACCTTCTTATTATCTTCCAATATTCTCTTAATGAGCTTGATCAGACTTTTATTGTAAGACTCTGCCAGTCCATTTCCTTGAGGATAATAGGGAGTGGAATGAATCAATGCAATCTCAAATTTCTCATAGAACCTAACCAGAGGCTCAGACTTGAAAGACGTGGCATTATCAGTGACAATTCTGTTGGGACAACCAAACATTGCTATGATATCCTCCAGGAAGCTGATGATAAATTTGTGTGAAGCACTCCTGGTGGGGATAGCTTCGATCCACTTGGTGAAATAATCTGTTGTAGTCAAGATCCATCTGTGCTGACCACTTGAAGGAGGATGAATCTCTCCAATGAAGTCCAACCCCCATTGTTGAAAGGGTGCTAAAGCTACTATAGGCTTTAGTGGCAGAGATTTGAGTTGTTGCTTTCCTGAGAACTTTTGGCATTTGGTGCAGGCTTTGACCTTTATTCAGACATTAGTGAATAAGGTGGGCCAGTAGTAACCAACCCTGAGAATTTTGTAGTTGTGGTCTTCCAGAAATGATGCCCTCCACATAGGTTGCTATGAAAATAAAACATAACCCTTTGCGCCTCCTGTGGAAATAAACATCTCAGAAGCACTCCCATAGGGTCCTTCCAATGCAAGACCTAGTCAATAAGGCAATATCTGACTGCTTTGAGATTTAAATCTCTTTCCTTACTCTTCCTTATTTCATCAGGAGGCTTTAATTCTAGCAGAAAATATATAATGTCTCTATACCAGGTGCACTCTGCTAGTGGTAAACCATCTTGAGAGATTTTTTTGGACAACTCAACTTGCTGATTTTCTAAGTAAGCATTGATGAAGCTAAACCCCAAGGCCTTACAATTGGATCCAGCCAGCAACTTGGCTAAACCCTACCCTTTAACTAACTTGGTGGGATTTATTTCCTGATCAAACTCAAGAATCTTGGCGATCCATCTGCTCCTCTTCCGTCTATGTCTGGCTGAATGAGGATCTCCTTCATAGCAACTGAAGGGACATATGCAATGATTTTTGAATGCAAGACATAGAATCTGAAAGCTTTGAGAGCTTTCACCAAGGCATAAGCTTGCTTCTCCATAATGTCATATTTGATCTCTGCATCTCTCAATGCCCGACTGAAGAAAGAAATGGGCTGCTCCAAACCCTCATCATTTTTCTGAAATAAGACAGTTGCAACAATATCAAATGAAGAAAAAGAGAAAATAAGGAAATCCTTTAAGTAATTAGGACTGATAAGCACATGAGCTTCAATCAAGGCTTTCTTTATCTGATCAAAGGAATTTCAAGACTCATCAGTCCATTTAACTTCATTTCCTTTCCTCAACATGGTTGTTATAAGATTTACCATCTCAACAAAGTTGGAAACAAACCTCCTTAGAAAATTAATTTTTCCCAGGAAAGCCTGGACTTCTTTTCTGGATATTGGTAGTGACAAGGTTTGGATTGATTCGACTCTGGTGGGATGAATCATGACCCCTTTAGATGATACTATGTGGCCCAACAAATTTCCCTCCTTCATGGAAAACAAAAACTTCTTGGGGTTTAAGGAGAGGCCAAACTTCCTGCACTTCAGGAAAACCCTTTTTAAATGTTCACGGTGCTCTCTATCAGACTTGGAGAAGATTGTGATGTCATCCAAATAGATGACCATGAACTTGTCCCTTTCTCCAATGAAAGTGATATCCATGGCTCGCTGAAAGGTTTCCCCTGCATTCATCAAACCAAAGGGCATTTTGGCATACATGAATGTACCCCAAGGAGTGGTGAATGATGTCTTTTCTCTATCCTCCGACAGGAAAAAAATCTGATTGTAGCCAGAGAAGCCATAAATCATGGAAATTCTAGATGCTCCTGTTACCCTTTGCAATATGTGTTCCATCTTGGGCAAGGGGTAATTGTCCTTTGAGCTTCTATTCAGGTTTCTGAAATCAACACAAAGTCTGATTTCCACACTCTTCTTCCTCATTGGGACCAAGTTGGCCACCCACTCTGAATACCTCAAAGGCACAATGATCTAGGAATCCAACAACTTCTTTACCTCTTTCTCCATGATAGGCAACAACATAGGATTGATCTGTCTTAGCTTCTACCTAAATGGTTTGGCCTCTTCCTTCAGTGGGATCTTATGCTCAATGAAAACTATGTCATATGTTCTGAGATCTTCGTATGTCCAGGCGAACACATCAACAAATTGCTTTAAAATCTCAACATATCCGACCCCCTATTCTCTTGTCAGGTTGCTTGACAATTTGATGAACTTTGGCTTTGTCTCTGTGCCAATAGTTCATTCAGATATGTCAGTCTCATCGAGCGATCCTTTAGCTTTCACCGGTACATCATTATCGTCGAAAATCCTCTCCAAAGGGACTAGTCCCTTTGGAATGTGATTGCTGGGTAACTGCAAAATGCTGTGATTATCAATTTTCTTTACAAATACATCAACATGTGAGTTACTTTCACGTTCATGGTCCTGGTCTATATGTAATGTAGAAAATCCATCAATATTTTCCAGGAACCTCTTGATTTCAAGATCATCCTCAAATACCTTCCAATGCTTGACATTGTTTGGTATAGAGGGTCTGAATTTTACTTCTATATCGTACTTGAGCTTGGGTGGCAGGGGAACTTTGAAGTTGCTTGCTGAAGCGACTAAGGAATCAACCACTTTATTCTCTTCTCTAGGGATGAATGAAATGTTAAAAGAATAAACTGTGTATTAAATCCCACACTTCATTCCTATAAGATCTCAGCCTCAGATGCTTAGCTTTGTAAATATTTCTGACTTGCTTTACAACCAACTTGGCATCTCCAAAAACATACACTTCTTTGATTCCCATGTCCTTTGCAGACCTCAAACCCAACACAAGAGCTTCATACTCTACCACATTATTGGTAGTCTCAAATTCTAATTTCAAAGGAAGAGCTATGGTCTCTTGGGCTGGTGAGAAAAACACCACTCCAACACCTACACCTTCCTTGGAGGAGGCTCCATCGATTTTTTTTTCCAAACAGAGGTGGGGGGAGAAAATCCACGAAACGCATTGGGATGCTTTTTGAGTTTTAGAGGAGACTCGAGAGCATCAGTGAGTTGTAGTAAACTAAAACCCAATTAAGTGTCAAGGGAAAATATAGGATGGTTGGTGGGGTTCGTCTCATCACTGATGATATAAGCCAATTGGGCTTCTCTGTATAACCTTCTATGTTTCCCCCCAAACACTGGAATAGTAGCATAGGTGAGTTCCATTTGCAAGGTTCCCCCAAGTATTTTTATCCAAGATCTTGACAACAACATGCCAAACTTGGGGGGAACATCAACCACTATAATTTCCATGACGACACTCTTCATGGGCAGCTGGAACAAAGTCACTACCAGATCTTTGATGACTCCTAGACATTGGACTCTTCTTGAATCAAAATAATACAAGTCATGGTAAGCTTTTGTGACCTCCAGCCCAAGTTCTTCCATGACAGTTTTAGGCATGAGATTATGGGAGGCCCCTGAATCCATCAAATAGTTATGCAACACCTTATCATGTATGTTCAGGGATGTCTATAAGGGAGGGGATGAATCATCTCTGTCTTCTACCATAGGACCTAGGATTACTATAGGATTTTCATCTTGCAAGTTGATTGAGTCTATGGAATGGTATGAGGGTTCAGACTACAATAGCTTGGAGAGGCTCCTTTTGAAATCTTCATGTTTGACCAGTTCAGAGAGGGGTACAGGGATTCTGATTTTTTGAATTTCATGCTCGAAATTAAAAGAGGAGGGGGGCTTTGGGATTTATTTTACTTCATGAACATGGGATTTGACCACTGGAGGAGGGGTTTGTGTCTTCTTAACTTTGTTGTTGTCTACCATATCTTTGGCAGCCTTCTTTGCTCTGGTAGGCTGCTCAGGAACATCAAACGTTCCCGTCTTCTTCTTGGATCTGAGGTTGTATCTATTTTGGTTGTTGCTAGCCTTGTCTCCCTTGCTCAACTCATTGAGCTAGTTGTTCATGAGAGACTCCTCATATGCTAATTGAGTCTAATGAGGAAAAGGGGGGGTGTCTCCAAAAAACTGGATCTCAGGATCAAGATCATCTATTTCCTCTCCTTCCTCACCAGCAAATAGGCCGTTCTGAAGAGGAGTCTGGATTTTTTGATCGTCTCTGTCTCTATTCCTGGGCTCTCTTGGGAGAATTTGAGGAACATTATTATTTGGCCTCCTGAAGCTGCCTCTGTTATCAATGTTTTGGGGACTTCTGTATGTCTGCTTCCCCTCAAATTTCCTCTTCTCCATCTCTACAGAAAGAGATTTCACCATCTTGGTCAATTCATCCACTTGAGGGTGGGGAACAGAGGAACCAGAGGTTGAGGATCTTCCCTTTATTCTGTCTGTAACAACCTTATTTCTGAGCCTGTCAACTGCCAACACATTAGATTCAACTTCTACGGCTGCATCTTGCATTTGAACTAGGGAACTATCTCTTCTCTCTCTCGATAGGAAGCAGAAGTCAGGGTCAAATGCATTAGCATAAGATATTTTGGCAGAGGCTTCTGTGGGCTTGATCTTAGCAAGGATCTTATTTTACATTTTATTGAATCTTTTGGAAAAGTCAGAGACAGACTCTCCTTCCTTTTTCTTCAAGGACCCAAACTCTGTCATGTAATACATGAATTATTTTTTATCTCTCCACTGTCTCAAGAAGGCATTATCTAGAGCTTCAATCCTAGCAATAGATCCAGGGGTCAGTCCCCTAAACCATTTCCTAACCTCACCATCAAGGCTTTGGATGAAGACTCTCATCCAGACCTCTTCATTTTTGATGTTCAGGTTGTCTGCATAACTTTAGAAGGTAGAAAGGTGCTCTTCAGCAGTTATGTCCTCCTCTCTAGTGAATTTAGGCATATATTTCAAGTAATCTCCAGCACAGAGAGGATTCATGGGCTGGGGTAGGATTAAGGGGGCATACCTGGCAGCCACTATGGCATCCATTCTATTTATAGGGGGATTATCACCTGCCATAGGGATAAGAGGTGGAGGAGAATAGGTCCGACTAGGAGAAAATGGAACTAGGCTGATAGGAGGAAAGGGAAACCACAGGGAATTTGGAGAACGAGCTTCAGGGCTTAAAGGGACAAAAGTTTTCCTTTCTTCAGTAGCAGTATTAATAGGAGGGGGGGGTGGTAAAAACCGAGGTGGGAAAATATTCTAAGGTGCTGGGTCTAAACCAGGGTACAACCTCAGGAGAAAGGGGAGTGACAAGGCTTTCTCCCTCCAATCCAAGACCAGGAGGATAAAACTTAGCAGGAACACTACAAAACTTCAGACTTCGGGAAACTCCAACAGAAGGCAATATAACATAATGAGATGCAGGGGTTGGAGTTCTTATAGGATAATGAAAATCATCAGAAATACCTGGTTTAGCAGTAGAAGTACCTCCTCCAAAGGCCTTTCCCTTTCTGATAATCTTCTCTAGGTCGGTTTTAGGTGTCGCCAAAGGCAACTGTGGAGTAGACCTTGTATGTTTGCCTCTAGAAGCCACGGTTGAAACAATGGGGTTGCCTGTGGGTTTGAATCAATGAAGTCGCCAAAGTGGAGTCGCTAGGTGCACAGTAGCAATCTTGGAGGGATCTGATGCCTAATGCAACTTCATAATCAGAGGCTCAATATCATTCAATCCCGGGGAAAATCTTCAACTTTGTCCCCAACAACGACGCCATAAATGTTGACACCAGAAGTCACTCCTGGATTGCGGCATGAGTAATCCTGATACCCATTAGTTTTATATGTCACGATAATTGAATTAAGATGGTAAAATGGATGTAGACCCAGGAGAATATCATTTTAACTCAGAAAACTGGGCCAGGCATGCACGAGCAGGTGAGGTCCTGATCTAACTTCCGTCAGTAAGTTGAATTTAAGGTGAGAAGATGGAAGACTTGGTGAGAATATGAAAGATACTGATATGGGAATCCGACCTTCCAGCAACCTGAGGAAGAAAAACAAGACATTGAAATATGTCGAACTGACACAACTACAACAACACAGTGATGGCTCGACTGGATCTTCCAATTCCGAGCATTGCAATACTGTTGTAATGGCTTGACTGGATCCTCCAATTCCAAGATATTCGGTGTGAGAGGGAAAGGTAATGCATGAAACTGACTAAAACTGGTGTGAATATTACAGTGATCAACCATACATCATCCTACAACATGGCAACCCTTGACTAGATCCTCCAATTCCGAGTGTCTTAATACAGAGTTTATAGAGAGATGGAAAGAAGATGACTTTCATTAAACAGGAAGTCTCAAATGCTAATATATAACCAATAAAACCAATGCTTTATCAAAAATTTACAATCAGGAGCCTAGCTCAACCATCGACACTAACAAAAATGGAAAAAATGCCTCTAAATACTAGGAGTTGGCTCAACCATCGAAGGCACAATCATATCATGAGTTCAATGCTTCACGTAGGTGAGTTTCCCTGTCAGGCTGTGCATGCAGACGTCGGTCAGACTGCCCATGCAGTCGGCTATCAGACACAATCTTTGTCAGGATGGAATGACAGTCACCTTCTGCGCTTTGTCACTTTTTGACCTTCTATTTATGGAAGGAGACAACGTTCAACCACCGTTAACCACCTTAATAACTGATTTCTTAGGATTAGGTAAGGCCTGGTCAACTCTGCTCTTGGAAAACGTGGCGGCCTTTCCTTGGCCACTGCTGCTTCACTGGACTTCTATGAGGGGGCTTAGCCTGTAAACCTAGACAAGGATCTGACAGGGAGGCTGATGGCGCCAACAATGTGAAGGTGAGATGAGGGGTGGTGAGGTGGAAGCACTAGGTGACGGAGACACGGGGGATGTGACACCAGAAGAGAAGTGCTATGGGAAAATGGATAGGACACAGGTGGAAGTGGCATGGAGCATGGGGGTACTGGTGTCGGGAGATAAGAGGGACAAAGGAAAAGGGGACATGACACCTGGGAGAGTAGTGGACAGGTGTGCAGTGGTGAAAGGTAGGAGGGAAGCGAGAGATGTGACAGGGGAATAGGAGAGGCAGAATGGGGGACACTTGTCACCAGGAGGTGAAGGCGGTAAGCGGAGGAGGAAGAAGTAAGGGGATTTAGGGGGGCCCACATGAAACTACCCATATTGGACCCCCTCCCACCCATTAAAGGCATAATGACAAGGGGCATCCAGAATGATACCTCAGCTGTCGATCTGGGCGCTCAAGTCTCGGTCGTTGAAACTTGCGCACCCTCATATCAGACCCCCCTTCCCATTAAAGGAAGAACGACCGGGGGGGTCCAGAATTAGACCCTATTCGTAGATCTGGGTGCGTAGATCCTGGCTGCCTAGATATTCTTAATACTTAACCATCATGTCAGACCCCCCCCACCACCCCCCTCGTCGTTAAGGGTATAATGGCGGGGAGGGTCCGAAATCGATGCTTGGTCGTAGATTTGGGCACATAGATCTTGGTCGCCCAGATCTGCTTACCTCTTAGCGTGACGCGCTCTGACATCCCAAACTTAGGATAAGTGGGTTTTTAATCCACTTTGTGCCATTTTTCGCCAGAGGGGTCCATTTCTTAGGAAAACAACCACCTTACAACATTATGTGCTAACACCCTCACCATACTTATGATTAAAAAATAAGTGTTTTGAGAAGAACTTGCACATGGTAGAGTCATCTAAGGTCTTGAATAGAGGCCATAATTAGAATCAATATAACATAGTGTTTTTTGTTGATGTCAACCATCCTTTACTGTGGTGTTACAACTTTAATGAAGTGGGGAACATTGCATATAATTGGTTGTAGTTATTCCAGCCTTGTTGTGGGAACTACARAAAGATCAAGCATAAATCTAAGGATTATTTGGAGTTGTTTGAGAAATAGGAGGTGCAAGAGAAAATGCAGTTTGGTATGAACATGGTAAATTTTGAGCCAAGGATCCTTGGCAAAAATTATGTGGATCATGCATATACAAGCATTAATATTGTTACTTGGGGTGGAGCCAAGACTGGCGTGGATGTGGGAGTTGTGAATAAGGGTCCTATCTATAGGACTCCATAGAAGGTGATAATGTTTTACGTAGTTTAGTATAAGACTATATGTTTAATGTAGTGGAGGTGATGCAAGAAGGTGTCCATGCGAGAGATGTTGGTGCTGTAGAGGTGGAAAATTCATCATCTATAGTCCAACCATTGAGTAAATGCTTGATCCTATCATCATAGTCAATAGAAGAGTAAGTTCAAGGATGGATGAAAATGTTCCTATGAACACTAGAAGATAATGATGTTGTGGCTAATATGAATGGGGTTCTTATGTGATTATTGGGATCACCCGTAGAGATAGTTTATCGATCCCTACACCACATGCAAAGGAAAAGGTCTAGAAAGGAATTATGATTGAATGAATTGATTAGAGGATATGAGGTGAGGAAGTTTCTCAATCTAAGTTTGGATTTGAACATATTTCCAAATAAATATTGGGAGTCCATGTGGTGGTATAACTTGGTCTACTCATTGATGCAACTGTAATTGCCCAATTGGTTGTGTATTTTTCTAATTGAATAGATGGAACATATGGAGGATCATTTCAATGGAATCAATACCAACTTTGAGGCCATTGAGATACTATATGACAAGGATCCCTACCTTACATTGTTAGGGATCGATTGGGAATTTAATAATGATGTTATTCTAATTCTAAAAAAATGTCAATTGTCATTTGAAAAGGAGGTGTATAGAGTCATTCGACCTTTGAATTGAACACATGGAAACTAGTTTTTGGAATTGGATGAAGAATTGTTAGATAAATTTTCCTTGGATAATAAGGATAATATTACCATTGAGCATGGGAAGGATTACATAAATATAATGGCTAATTAAGAGTTAAGTTAGTGCAACATGTGTTCCTATGCAAAAAAATTAGATGCTACCATTAATCAGTGGCACAATGGACAACATGAGTAGTCCACATGATGTTGAACAATAATAAGAACATGTAGGGGGATTGACACATAACTAAAGGAGCCGTCGAAGTTTGATGGCATGAATAACATAGCTGAATCAGTGAAACAAGTGGTGGAGAAAATATTGATGGAGTTGAGGATTGCAGTGATGGATCTCACATTGGCATAGACCCTGACACAATGGAAAGAAATACATAAAAGCATGATGTGTTACCCCCTCTCACCTAGGGGTAACTAGAGGAGATCGTTCTTCATGATCCACATTGTAGATAGTGGCCCCAAAGACATTGACCATCATCCTCCATAGAAAGTAGCCCCTCATATTCCTCTTCCTCATCATTTCTTAGCTCATTCACTTGATCAAAATGATCATCAGATGATGGTGTTCCAACACACATGAGGTACATTAGCCATTGTTTCATACAAAGTGTTTATATTTAATTTATTGGGAATTTAGGTAATGATCATGGGTTGAATTCAAATAATGAATAATTATGCTTGGAAGTTACGATTTTTTCCTTATTTCACCTTGGTGGCCATCATATGTAATCTATTCAAGTGTTGTCACTCTTGGGGAAAATGAATACAACTGGGAGACCTTGATAGGGGTAACATACCCATACCTTTTCATACTTAAAACTTTCCATCCACTTTCCTTTTGTTGTCCCGTCTTTTGTAAATGGTTGTTACATGTATCCCAAAAAGGTTTGTATTTCATTGTCCTATCATAAGAAGGGGATTGAATTCTCTAGGTTGATGCAACCAGAAGAATTGATGGAAATAACATGTTATAAATTAAAAATGCAAAATAAAATAATGAGATATAAATGATAAATAAAAATCCAAGTTAGCTTGAGATCTACCCCTTCAATATGAGGCCATAACCCTAATTCCTAATGCATTGAATGCATACCTAAAGAAAAGGACTTAATTGAATTCCAGTGTAATAAATGAATAAACCTAAAAAGGGACTTGCAAAGAAAAAAA
>JASDQU010104625.1:114456-131334 GCA_032191745.1 Picea mariana | reverse complement strand
ATTGGACCACGAGGTATGCAAAAAAATCTCAGAGTTGGCACTAGATCCTTTTTCTCTTGGCCCCTCCTTAGATGTGACCTTATGAGGATACCTCATGTAGATGCGTGATTGTGGCCACGCTCAAAGGTGGTTTGGAACCAAACTACTTTTCACCCCGCAATTCACCTCAATCCACCACATGTCCTTTTGCCAAAACCGTGGTCTCGATTTCGACCTGCCCTCGACTTCATAAAGCCCGAGCACCTCCCATCCCCATAAAGTGAGGTGACCGTTTAAATCGCGATCTTAACATTTCTTCTAAATGGACGACCAATATCTAACCCTTGGGAACAAATAGTTTAGATTTACCTCTCCAAGATCGATGGTTGTGGTCATTTCGTAATTTCGGACTTCATAATTCTCAAATCTCAAGATTTACTTCCCTCGAGATACATGAGATTCTACCACGCATCCTTTTGAATCAGACAGTGGGGAATTACTTCGGATGATCTGACGATCGACATTTACTTTGGGCCCTTACCTAGAATCCACAGCTTCACACCACCTTTTCTCTTGATTTGATGGTTCAGGTCTAGTTCAGATAATCCGACAGTCGAAATTTACTTCGGGTCTACGACTCTCCGGGCTTTGGGAGTTTCAAATCTCAACTGAAATCTCTCTGATTAATTTCTCTGGAGTCCATGATCCATCGCCACGTAGAGAAATATTGTAAGAAGACATGTGGTCCAGTCAGGCGGGTGACACATGTCACGTCCTATCTGACATTTCAATCATCCACATGCTTAAAACTTACTGACACGTGGAGCACATCCCATGTGTCCACATCATCCCTGGGGATGTCCACAAGACACGTCACTTCAGAAATTCCAAGGTCCACATCACCTCCTGGTGATGTCATCATGACCCACCACTTCGTCTCTTCAGGATTCGATACTTCAGGAGTTTCCACACTAGCACACTTCCAATTCTCCCGAACTCCAATTTCCCGAATAGGCCAAACTACTGCCATGTGTCTCCCTTATTAGACGATCCATATTAACCTTGAACTTTGGGATTTTGGAAGTTACCGTTGCAAGGATCAACGACTGCAATTCCTTCGGGCCTTCAGACTTCAAAAAATTCAAACTTCAACTTTTTTGCGAAATGGTTTTATCCGAAGCTCATGATCTACTAACGCGTGTTTTGCACGGATCGATGACTACGATTTCTTTGGGTCTTCTTACTTCGGATAAATCAACTCTAAACCTTCAATTTTACCCTAAGTGCACAAATTTTTTCCATGTGTCCTCCTAGATCAAACGATTGTAATTCAATTCAGATCTCCGTGGTCCGAAAATCTCAATTCTCAACTTCTCCTTACTTGGATTTTCCCAGAGTTGTTTCACCCGAAGCACATGATCGATTGATGCATGTCCTCCTATAGATCGATGGTCCCCAACTACTTCTTCTCTTTTGAGGTTTGTCGCTCAAGTAGTAACATGTCATACCACTGCATGGATTTTGATTTGTGGGGCCACGCATTGACGGTTTGGAGTAACCCGCGTTTTGCCCCGCAATTCTCCTGATGCTAACATGTAACCCCTTGGTGAAACCGTGGTTTGGATTGTGAGACCACCTTGGGAAATTATCTCCTGTGCAACTTGGTTCCCCACAATTCCCCTTGTTCATTGATCTCTCTCTCCCATGGGATATGACGGTTGTGAACTTAACCCTTGCTTCCTTTACATCGAACGACCCCTATTCACCTGTCCTATTGTAAAACATATTGAAATTTTTGCTTTCGGTCACTTAGGAGAATGAATGGAAGCATTGGCAGTGGAATGATCACATACACTGATCATTAACCCATATGGAGAAAAATCTCATGAGTTCAGGTTTTTTTCCATCGGGGATTTGGCCGACATAGATATTTTAATAACTACAACCCCGATCCCTGAATTCACTAAAGTATTAAAGGATAAGCCGAGTCAAATAAAAATTAAGAAAGATTAACGTTAATCAATCTCATCACAATTTCATGATTCAGGATTTCTCGCGTCAAGTATTATTGAAGTCCCGACACTTAAATACATGAAAAGTTAAAGATTAATTGCTAATCATGATTAATTAAGAGATTAAAGCAAATGATTATTGTCTAATTAATCCCATCACGATTTCACGATTTAGGATTCCTTGCATGTCATAACTCTTGAGGACATGATACCCGAAACCCGAAGGCCCTAAAGAGTTCAATGTAAAATACAAAATCTATTTTGTGGCTTTTCCCATCGGGGATTTAGCCGATGTGAATATTTTAATAACCATTGCTGTGTTTCCCTGAATCCCGAAAACCCGAAATCGGGACTCCGGTCATAAGGAAAACAACTTTATAAAAACACAATTCTCTCAGTCGTGGAGAGGCCGTTTTTCACGTTCGAATAGTCGATCGACATATAAGAATCCTAATTTTTCCATTGGTCTCTTCATAATTTCATTTTGAGCTTGGTAAGGCTATCAAAAGTCCCCCGTAGCATTATGTTCATTTTCAGAAATATGGCGTTTTTACTGTGTTGAGTCATCATTTTCAAATGAGGATTTTGAGCGACTGGAGTATCATTTTGAGAAACAGTTGGAGGATTTTATGCCTAAACAATCAGAGATCATTAGTCTCTTTCATTTTTACTATAGGTGTCACAAATTGGGAGAATCAAATCCATCTCCGAGCCCTAATTTGCGGATTTCATATTTTCCTATTTTGACACATGTTTGAAAATGTAGATTTGGGAAAAATGAAAAGGGTTATCAGGGAACTAAGTGAGTTTTTTTCTTAGAATAAACAGATGCACAAAAACCTCTTTCAGTTTATACACAGTTGTCTCTATTCAAGAGATATAGATCCATAACCGCAGCCCTAGTTTTCGGCAGTTTGGCTCATTTTCTATGGTAGAAAGTTTCAAGAATTGGTTGTAATTGTTGTTATCTTTTAGAATAGAGAGGATTTCGACCTCAATACATATTTTAGGCATATTTGTAAAAGGAAAGGGGTAGAGGAGTAGTACTCCTCGACTGTAGCACTTGTTTTCATGTTTAATAAAAGAGTGCAGAGCATTTTCGATCTATATTAGAGATTCTTGTGATTTTGTTTGCAGAGAATGTCTTATTTCTTTGTTTTCACATCATTTCACTTGGTTTTATTTCCATTTGCTTCTCGATTTGTAACTGTGTTTGTAATAGAATTCATCCATTTGTTAGATGCTCTGTTGTTGGACATGTTATAGGTTGTTTCTTGCAGGGATATGAAGGTTCATAGTTCGTCCTTTGCTAGATGCTCTATCCCAGCTATCTCTTTCCACGTATTTGTGCTTGGAATTCACTCATCCCTAAGTGCTCCTTGTGTATTGATATGTTTTCCCTTTATTCTTCTTCCATCCTTTTATAAATCTTTCTCTTTGTAATCAGCTTCTATCTTGCCTCTGCTTTATGGATTTCCATTGCCAAAACAATCTTTCTATTTGCTTGATCATTTGACTCCATGCCCAATGGACTACCTCCCGATCCAGCCCATCAACCCCAAAAATCTCAAAACTTTCTGCTACCCATAGATCTACCCACTGTTAAGCTTATTGAACATCCTATCATGAAATATATTCAAGAGATCCCTCTCGGGTTGGAAGGGGCAACTTCTAATCAAAAGTGGTGCGTGCTTATCTCAGAATTTACTTACACACAACCCAAATCAAGTTCTGAATGATAACTTATTTTTTCATTTAAAATGTGCTAAGGCTTGGCTTTGTTATAGCCTATAACCAACTCTTGCGACAACATTTTATGGAGTCGTTGTTGGGGTCGAAGGAAAGAAGTTATCTTCCCTAGGATACAACAAAAATTTCAGATCTATTTCTTGATGGTGAACAAGGGATATGCATTAAATTGGATGTGATCATTCACATGACGACTCCTTGGTTAGAATACTCTACATGATTCATTGGCGACTCCACTAGTCTCAAAATGTCATATTCGTTCATTGCTCGGATTGTTGCAAGGTTTTCTCCTCTAGACTTTGCAAATGTTTATGGTTTTCCAAACACTGTTCCATAAATTGAAGTTTGGGAAGATGTCCTTCCTAAATTTGGAGAATATGCGGATGACAATCTCGCCCAAAACTTGTTTGAATTCCACAAGATCATGGATGAATTAAATATACATCATGAATATGTCCTCATGAAACTATTTATGTTTTCGTTGGAAAGAGATGCTAGACTCTGGTATAAATCTTTACCTCATTCCATTATTCCTTCATTGAAATATTTTCACATACTTTTTCATCAGCATTGTAAAAAAATCTATTCAGCTGAAATAATTTTTGAAGATTGTTGTAATATAAAATTCATAGGACAAAGAGATCAAACACATATTTTTGAAGAGGAGGAAGGAATATCACAAATTTCTCAAGTCGATGAAGATAATCAATATGAAGAAGAGTTGTCTGAAAAAAAGTAGGATATGATAGCTCTTGTGATCACATTCAAGAAGAAGATATCTAGCATCATGGTCAACATGTAGAAGAGAAAGAAAACAATAGTTGCTTGATCCATAAATTGCATAGACCACCTCCTCCTTTAACAAAAGAAGAGATAGATCTGCTCTTGAACATTCATGTTGCAACCCCTGCTTACATAGATCTGCAGCATTCACATAGTCCTAAACATGTGAGTGAAACTTCTTCTATTACTGAAAATGAAAATCTAAGTCTAAATCATGACAGCCATGGAACTTTAGAGGAAGTTAGTAAGCCAATTTATGATGATGATTTCCATCCAGAGGATCATCTTGTAGACATTGTTTTGTTTCATGAAGAAGATAGGGTTTTCATGTTTAATAACCTTGAAGAATGTTTGTCATTCGAAGATGCTTTAGACTATGATTTGGCGGAGTGTGGATCTGATATAGATAGCTTCACAGTTGATATTCCTAGCATTTGTTTGAGTGATGACACTCTTGAGTTATCCGATGAATCTTTTTATGATGAATATCCAGAAGAACAAGAAGAGAAGATTTATTTTTAATCACAGACAAAAATTTACAACAGTCCTCCTTTGTTTGATGAATGTGATGAAAGTTTTTATGAATATGATGAGAAACAAGAACCTTTGGTTCAATAGGAAAGCAATCAACAACATCATGAAAGAGATCAGCCTATGTATGATAGCCACCAAGAAGATCTTTGGACAGCAGGTGAAGGACATAAGGAGGGGTTACTAAAACAATTGATCTCTCCTCCCTGTTTAGCAAGCATTGAGCGACAGACCAGTAAGTTTCAATGTGACATTTTTGCAACAGTGGAAGAAAAAATTAGCAGTGGACAAAGTGCACAAAAACATTTTAGACAGCTTGCCCAATAGGAGGAAGTATGGATTAATTGTGAAAGTGGTATATCTCTTCCCTTCTACGATCCAGTAGCAGTTTATATGGAGTCAAAATGGCAGACTGAATTTTTTATTTCCAAATTCTTGAAGTCTGAATTTCAAAACTATAAGTACCTTCTCCCAGGGCATGTTTTGAAATTTACAGCTGCTCCTGTCATCCTTTTTCTCAAATATGGAAGTATAATTAAGTTTGTTAGTCAGATACTCGCTTGGTTGATTTGGAAGTTTTCCTATACTTAAACAAAATAGTGATATCAGTTAGAGTAGGTGATGTATATAAATAAGATTGACTTTGAGAACTACAGTACAACAATGGTTTTCAGTATGTTTACAGTTTAGTTTGGAATCTAGTATGCTTTTTTTAAAGCATTACGACTCCATGGCCCAATGAATGCATAAGCGGTTTTTTTTTTTGTTTTGGAAAGGTGAAAGTAAAGCGACAGAGTTTAGAGTTTGATAAGGATGATTTTAGGTCGCCCAATGGATGAAGGGATGTGGTCTATTGTTCTTGGTGCTTTGCAGGAAAGCATCATCCCTAGATGGAGCCTCTGTTCTAACAAATATTGAAATTTTGGCTTTTGGTCACGTAGGAGAATGAATGGAAGCATTGGTAGTGGAATGACTGCATACACTGAGCATTAAGCCACATGGAGAAAAATCTCATGAGTCTGGGTTTTATGCCATCGTTGATTTGGATGACGTAGATATTTTAATAACTACAACTCCGATCCCCGAATTCACTAAAGTATTAAAGGATAAGTCGGGTCAAATCAAGATTAAGAAAGATTAACGTTAATCAATCTTATCACAATTTCATGATTTGGGATTTCTCGCATCAAGTATTATCGAAGTCGCGACACTCAAATCGATGAAAAGTTAAAGATTAATTGCTAATCGTGATTAATTAAGAGATTAAAACAAATGATTATCGTCTAATTAATCTCATCATGATTTCGCGATTCAGGATTCCTCGCATGTCATAACTCTTGAGGACATGATACCTGAAACCCGAAGGCCCGAAAGAGTGCAATGTAAAAGAAAAAATATATTTCAGAGATTTGGCTATCAGGGATTTGGCTTATGTGAATATTTTAATAACCATTGCTTCATTTCCCCGAATCCCGAAAACCCGAAATCGAGACTCCAGTCATAAGCAAAACTACTTTACAAAAACACAATTTTCTCAGTCGTGGAGAGGCCATTTTTCGCATTTGAATACTCGATCGAAATACGCAAATCCCAAGTTGTCCAATGCCATCTTCAGAATTGAATTTTGAGCTTGGTAAGGGAGTCAAAAGTCCCCTGCAAGATGAGGTTCATTTTCAGAAATATGGCGCTTTTACTATGCTGAGTCATCATTTTCAAATGATGATTCTGAGCGGCCGGAGTATCATTTTGAGAAACGGTTGGAGGATTTTGTGACTAACACATCATATATCATTAACCTCTTTCATTTTTCCTACAAGTGTCACAGATTGTGAGAATTGAATCCATCTCTGAGCCCTAATTTTTGTATTTCATGTTTTCCTATTTTGACACATGTTTGAAAATGTAGATTTGGGAAAAATGAAAAGAGGTCTTAGGGAATTGAGAGAGGTTTTTGCTCAGAATAAACATATGCACAAAATCTTTTTTCATTTTATACACATATGTCACAACTCGAGAGATACAAAGCCATAACCGTAGCCCTAGTTTTCGGCATTTTGGCCCATTTTCTATGGCATAAAGTTTCAAGAATTAGTTGTAACTATTGTTATCTTTTAGATTAGAGAGGATTTTGACCTCAATACATATATGAGGAATATTTGTAAAATTAAAGTGGGAGAGGATTAGTACTCCTCGTGTGACATCCCCAAAAATAAAATATTTTTTGCAATTTCAATTTGTTGGAAATTTATTCCGTGTTTAGTAAATTCGAATTTGAAATTTTTTTTCCATTTATGGAAATTCTGAATTTTGAATTTGATATTTGTAATTAATTATTATGACTATTGGGCAGAGATTTGATTTAACTCAACTAACTATTTGACTATGACACTTGTATAAAAACAGAATTATTATATCAATTGCAGGAGGACAAATGGAACACCCATGTTAAAATCAGCTGACCATGACTCCATGAGTGGGGAACATGTTGGAACTACCTCTGGGATGATTATTACAAGTGGAAAATCAGAGATTTGGCCATTGGAAGCCCCTGAAAATCAAGGAGTTAGAAAGCTGCAAACATTCCCAAGGGAGGGAAAAAGACCTCGGCAGAATTGATAAATAGCATATGTGAGGAGGCAAGACACTGCCAAGTATGCCGGGGAAAAATATTTTGAGTTGTCTTGATGTTATGAACACTACGGATTGAGTGTGAGGCAAGAGGAGTCTGCTGGAACGGAAAGACATTTGTCGAGGAGGAGATTCCAAGTTTGCCATCATGGATTCATGGTCAGGCTAGGGGGTGAATCGGGCAAGTGTTTTGATTGTCTTGTTCTATGGTTGGGAGGGACGTGGATGTTCCCTTTGTCTTCCCGCAAGATGGTTCATATATGTTGCTATATTCCTCTCAGTTTGGAGGATTTTATATATGATGCAATGTATATGTTAAATCTGAACTGAAATTCTTTCCATTATCTTTTTAAATGCTCATATATCTGATGCAGTGTATTCGTTAAATCTGAATTGAAATTATGTTCCATCTCTTGGAATTATTTAGGCA
Organism: Picea mariana; assembly: GCA_032191745.1. Lineage (NCBI taxonomy): Eukaryota > Viridiplantae > Streptophyta > Pinopsida > Pinales > Pinaceae > Picea > Picea mariana. Next base: position 123,222 of record JASDQU010104625.1, on the reverse strand, counting down.
TAGTTGTAATGCATCTATTTAATTTGGTATGGATATAATAACCTGGGCGAAATCTATTCAAGGATAATCAGAAGTAAATTATATGGTTAAATTCTTGAATAGTCCCTTTATAAACTAGGTTATTACCACAGAGGCAGTTGTAGGGTAATTACCAATATTTCAAAACTCCAGTGTATAGAATTTATCTATTGTAAATGGAATTGAACCTGAGAACTTTACATACGGTATTTATACTTCGGTAAGAAAATTATGTGCTAAGTTACGATAATGATTGGGGTTTTTTTGGGTACCTAATAGTCCAAAAACAAATAAAATCTAAGTACGACAGGAATAAAAATCAATATTTCTTTTACCTATATATATGCCTAAGTATTACAGTGGAAATGGATATAATTACAAGTACAAAAGTTGTAAGTGATTTCCTCTTATATGTCTACAATTTTTTCCTTTTAGAGCTTAATCCCAACAGGGTTCATATACAACTGGAAGACAGATAGATATTCAATCTATAAACACACACACACACAAACACACACATGTATATATATTCTAGTAATAAGTAGGAGTTTACAGAAGTATAATGCTCTGTAAGCATAAGGGTTCGGAGACGTTTATTCAGGACCTTTACCGATAAAATAACTTGGACTTTTGTTTAATGGCATAAATCGTAGAGAACAAAATGGTGTGAAAAAAAATAGAGGTCAATCAGGTTTCGGCGATTACACATGATGAACACACAAGACAAAGACCATGCTGTATGCCGAATCGCGAAATGTGAAAAGACTGTGGCCCATCGTTTTGGGGTTTTGGGGTTCGGGATTTCAGGGTTTACAAACACCTGACGTGCAAACAAAATGAAATAAGGAATGCTGAATCATGAAATGTGAAAATACTGTGGCCCAATATTTTTGGGGTTTTCAGGGTTCGAGATTTCAGAGTTTAATAGAGCAAAGGAACTCCGTGTATATGTAACAAGCAAGTCCTGAATGGCAAAATATCAACCTTGCAATTAAAAGCACAATTAAATGTGCAAAACTTATTGCTTTGACAAACTCAGACTCCATTCTTCCTTTTCATTTCTCTATATAGACTCCCTTAGATGATGATAATGATCTAAGAAATGTCGATGTATAAACAAGAAGGACAATGACTGAGTACTCGTATATTTTGGTAATAATCTATGCAAAGCAATAACATCACTGAAGTATCGATGCATGACTAGGATACACATTTAATAGGATTATATGCATATATTTCTATCTTGCTTGATATATGTACAACAGATTAATATTCTAGAGCCGCTTTTCTTTTGTTGAGATGTGATTCAAAAGATGTGGGCCTTTGGAAATGCATAGATTCCATACAATGCATAAGAACTCAGACTGTACAAAAAACAACTATGGAAAAACACTAGAGAAAAACATTATAACTAACCTTAGTAAAATTTATGGAATTCGTAACAACAAAAAATATGATGGTTGAATTCCTTTTTGAGGAGTCATTCAATAACAGACCCTTACTCGGCAAGAATGATGGTTCATTTTTTTTTCCACCCCAAAATATTTTACAACTCTTAAACTATAACCTTTCTCTCCTCTATCCTGAACCAACACTTACACCTTTCATGTTTCGGGGTTTCAGGACTCCTGCATCTTCTTGCCCTTTGGAATTCCGGGTGCCAAAACATCGAAACCTATTCACACTAAACCGATTCGGGGTTTCATATACTAGGATTTCGTGACTTGCGAAGACAAGGGATCTTGCCCTTTGGTTTCCCGGGTGCCGAAATGCCAAAAACCTTTTTCACACTAAACTGATTCGGGGTTTCGTGTACCGGAATTTCACGACTTGTGAAGACAAGGGATCTTTCCCTTTGGTTTCTTGGGTGCCAAAATGCCGAAAACCATTTTCACGCTAAACTGATTTGGGGTTTTCGTATACCGAGATTTCACGACTTACGAAAATGAGGGGTCTTTCCCTTTGGTTTCCTGGGTGCTGAAACGCCATCTGGAAACCACGTCTCCCTCCGATGGACAACCATGATCTTTTATCCACGACCAACAGTTGTGATATTTTTGGGGTGATCATTGGTCGCGATCAATCCTAACTTTCTCCTTTTGAGAATTTGGGAGAGTATTCACTCCCATTTCCCCGGTGTCAAAATCCCTAATGGGCTTGGATCTTTGACATCTTTCCTCCAAATTGGAAAGTCCCGATGCTTTCAGGACTTGACGAGTCCTCTTCCTTTTTTTGTTACGAGGTTTAAACCTCACGCACCTTTTATGGATTCGACGACTCTCACAATTTTGTCACTTCTCCCCAAAGTGTCTCCACCATTCATTCAACTGCTCTCCTACGCGACCTCTAAGAGGTTAAACTCTATGCATCTAGATCCTTTTGATCTAACGATAGTTGTGCTTCCCCCTGAGATTTATTTCTCTGAACCTCAAAGGTTCCTTTGACCTAAGTTTAGATGTTGCCTATATACATATGAGTATGTTGGAGTAGTTTGAGAGTTAAGGGATGTGATAGAATTATGGACAGAATTTATCCACATAAGCTTCTTAGTTCGAAGTAAAACTAGACTGGCGTAATAATGTCATTATGGACAGAAATGAGTCTTAGCTTCGTTTAAATTCTAAACATAAATGAAATAGAATTATGTCATATAATTTTTTTTTTATGGTGAATTTGAGGTTCAATACATATGGTATTAGAGCAAAAGATACAACACTAGGCCTGAACAGGGCCACATTAATTGCTTAGTATATATTCTGATTTATGAAAAAACTAATAAATCTTGTGGTTACAAACATAAAGCCTTTATGTTTTGTGTTCATTATGGCAGCTCAAGAAGGTGCATAAATCAAGATGGAAGGAAATCCGTAGCAAGGACCTCCAGGAGATCCAAGACAAAACAGTGATGGAAGCTCACCCATAGAGGTGTTGGAAACAATGAGGAATCTTATTGTTGAACTATAGGTTTTCAAGGCCGACAATGAAAAATTGAAGAAAGCACAACAAGAATAGCAAGAGGCAAATGAAGTCTTTCTGTGTAGTATAGTAACCAAAAATATCCCAAAAGATGATAACCATGACGAAGAAGTCAGCAAAAGGGCCTCCAAGAATTCTAGACCGGAAACAAAAAAATGAGATAGTTCGTTTGAAGGGACACCTTCAGCTGAGGAAAAAACTATACCATACAGAAAAAGAAAACAAGTTTACCACCTTGAAGGAGAATTTAAATAGATTAAACCAACTACCTTTGATGGAGAATCCAGGACAGGAGAAGAAGCTGAGGCATGGTTGTTGGACATCAAAAAATACTTCCAGATCTACATCTATTCTAGCAACATGAAGGTCATAATGGCCATCTACAATCTGAAGGGCAAGGCCAACATTTGGTGGTAGGACCTAAAATTGGCCAAGGGCCTAAAGGAGAAACAGTTGGAATGGTTCGACTTTAAGAAGTATTTCAAGAAACAATACCTTTTTGAAAGCTATTATGAAAGGAAGATTAAAGAATTTTACGAGTTACGACTCAGATAGATGACGATGGAGGACCTTATAAATAAATTTCTAGAACTACTAAGGTTTGTACCATACATCCGGGAGGATAAGGTAAAAATCTAGTAATTCTTAAGCTGTTTACCACAGGTCTACCAGGACAGAATTGAGTTTGATAGCCCCAAATCCTTGAGTGAGGTATTCAGGAAAACACGAATGTGCTATGACCAGTATAAATAACGAGTAGAGTTTACCAAGACCTGGAAGGATAAGAAGTAAGATCGAATGAACCAACAGAAGAAGCGATAGCAACCAACTCCTTATTGGAATGAAGCAAAAAGTTTCCCAAGGAAGGATTTTCACTCCAATCATCTGAATACGCAAGGTAGTGGTAAACTGGTAAACCTGGGAACGAAGAAGTTTGGGGACAACTCCCGCGAGCCATTAAAGTGTTGGGAGTGTGGAGAGCCTCATCTAAGGAGGAACTATCCACGTTTAATTACAACAAACATAATTGTTGTTCAAAATTTGCAGGAAGCCTCGACAGTGGGAAACGTGCGCAGAAGTCTTCATCGAATAAATGCAGCCATAGATGGTCGACAAGATGACCACCAGTCCTTGGTGGTAGAAATCGAAGGTAAAATAAATAACACTCCAATTTCTATTTTAATTGACCCTAGAGCTACGTTAAGTTATATTACTCCTGATGTAGTAGAGTTGAATAAACTTAAGAAACAGAAGCACGCAAAATCATGGCTTGTACAACTAGCAACAAGCACTAAAAGGAAAGTAGTTGACTTTATTTCCGATCTTGAGTTTAGCTTAGATGGTCAAAAGATAAGGACCAATCTGAACATCCTACCACTAGGATCTTATGATATGATTATCGGTATGGATTGGTTGGAACAACACAAAGCAGTGCTAGACTGTTATACAAAGATACTTAGCTATAAAGATAATTTTGGCACTATTAGAACAACCCAAGGCATACCAAAACCTGTATTTGTTAGACAAGTTTCAGCGATGCAACTCAAGAAATGTATTACAAAGGGATGTCAAGTTTATGTCATCCAAGTGACGAATCTATTAGAAAAAGAACACAAGCCCAAGTTAGAAGACTTTGTTGTCCTACGTGAATTCAGAGACATGTTTGTGGATGAGATACCCGAATTACCTCCTAGAAGGGAAATAGATTTCTCCATAGACTTACTATCCGGATCAGCCCCTATATCAAAAGCACCCTACCAAATGATTCTACCAGAATTGACAGAATTAAAAATACAATTACAAAAATTGTTGGACAAAGAGTACATCAGACCGAGTGTCTCGCCATGGGGAGCACCAGTCCTCTTTATGAAAAAGAAAGACAGTACTCTAAGGCTATGTATCGATTATAGACAACTTAACAAAATGACTATTAAGAACAAATACCCCTTACCAAGGATAAATGATCTGTTCGATCAAGTGGGTGGGGCCAAGATCTTTTCAAAGTTGGATTTACGATCCGGTTATCATCAAATTAGGATAAAAGATGAGGACATAAACAAAACAACATTTCGAACAAGATATGGACACTATGAATTTGTAGTCATACCTTTTGGACTCACTAACACGCCAGTCATGTTTATGTGTCTGATGAACAGTATTTTCAGTTAATACTTAGACAAGTTCGTGGTAGTATTTATCGATGATATTCTGGTCTATTCAAAAATGGAGGAAGAACATGATGAAGACTTAAGGATAGTGTTGCAAACATTGAGAAAACACAAACTGTATGCCAAATTTGACAAGTGTGACTTTTATCAAAAAGAAATACAATATCTAGGACATGTAATTTCAGCAGAAGGCATTGTCGTAGACTTAGAGAAGACAAAATCCATTATGGAATGGCCAGTACCTAAGGATGTAGCAGATATGCAGTCATTCATGGGAATCACCGGATATTACTGTAGGATTTTAGAAGGATTTACCAAGATATCCTACCCTATCACATCATTACAAAAGAAAGGGACCAAGTTTAACTGGTCACAAAAGTGTCAAGACAATTTTAACAAGCTGAAAGAATTATTGACATTGGTGCCCATTTTGAAGGTAACAGACCCAGATAAAGACTTCATAGTATGTGTTGATGCAAGTAAAGAGGGACTAGGTGGTGTCCTAACTCAGGAAGGACACGTTATTTGTTATGAGTCTCGGAAATTAAAGGAACATGAGCGAAATTATGTCACTCAAGACTTAGAATTGGCAGCAGTAATACACGCATTAAAAATGTGGCAACACTACATAATGGGAAGGAAATTTCTACTATTGATGGATAATAACGGTGTGAAATATCTATTTATTCAACTAGAGCTCAATGCACGGCAAGCCAGATGGTTAGCCTTCTTGAGGGTATTCAACTTCGAAGTCATACATATCAAGGGCAAAGAAAATAAAGTAGCAGAAGAGTCCATGGGTTATTTGAGGTAAATATCAACAAGGCAGAAAGTGATCTAGAACAAAAGGTAAGGACGACCGGTATTAGCGACAAAAATTACACTAAGATGATGGCAGAATTACAAAATACTACTGCAGACTCAGATAAACCAGATCTAAGTATCGACAAGAAGGGATTATTACGATTTAAAAATAGACTTTACATACCAGATTCAACAGAGTTAAAATTAACATTTTTGGACGAAGTCCATAAGAAACCATATTCTGGTCATCCAGGTTACCAAAAAACGATAACAACACTTAGAAAATTGTTTTACTGGCCTAATATGAAAGGAGAAACAGTAGGATACTTGGCTAGGTTCCAGTATTGTCAGCAGGTTAAGGCTGAACACCAGCATCTAGCCGGCCTATTACATCCATTACGAGTACCAGAATGGAAATGGGAGACCATAGCTGGACTTTATAACAGGTTTTCCTAAAACTCAGAAATAGAATGATTCTATCATGGTTTTAATCGATAAACTCAGTAAGTCTGCACACTTTATTCCTGTAAAGTCCACTTTTAAATCTATAAACATTGCTGAAATATTCATGAAAGAAATTTTTAGACTGCATGGTATTCCTAAAATGGTGATTTCAGATAGAGACGTAAAATTCACATCCGCTTTTTGGAAGGAATTGTTTGTAGGGATAAATACTAATTTGAATTTCAGTACGAGTTATCATCCACAAACAGATGGACAGACCGAAAGGACAAACCAAATCATATAGGATATGCTCTGCATGTATGTAAGAACAAAACCGAACAAGTGGGAAGACTACCTACACTTGGAAGAATTTGCATATAACAATGGGTACCAAACTTCGGCTAAGTTGAGCCCTTTCGAAATACTGTATGGCAGAAAGTGTACAACTTCAATTAGTTGGGATAAATCGGCTGATAGACTCATGGTTGGACTAGATATGCTCCAAGAAATTGAGAACATGGTAATAAAGGTACAACAAAACTTGAAAGAAGCACAGGACAGACAGAATAGCTATTCATATCAGAAAAGAAGAAACTTGGAATTTCAAGTGGGAGACCATGTTTACTTGATGGTCAAAGCCTGAAAAAGCTCTCTGAAGTTAGGGAACTGTGCCAAGATGGCACCTAGGTTTTGTGGGCCCTTCGAGATACTAGCTCAAATTGGACTTGTAGCATATCAACTTGCACTTCTAGCTAATCTTAGAATTCATAATGTATTTAATGTTTCATCGATAAAAAAGTATATTCATGACCCTACTCATAAGATTGATTGGAACTTGGTTCCAATGGAACCCGAAGGCGAGTTCTAGGTGGAACCGCTACGCATTCTGGACCAGAGAGAAATAGCACTTCAGAACAGAGTCGTCGCTCAGGTAAAGGTGCAATGGAAGAACTTTAGTCCTGAGGAAGCCACTTGGGAGTTGGAGGGAGATTTGTGGAAATCTCATCTAATCTTGTTCCAGGAAAGGAACTAACACTAAGGACGATGTTTTACTGAAGGAGGAAAGGATGTGACATCCCAAAAAATAAAATATTTTTTGAAATTTAAATTTGTTGGAAATTTATTCCATTTTTAGTAAATTCAAATTTTGAATTTTTTTTCAATTTATGGCAATTCCGAATTCCGAATTTGATATTTGTAATTAATTATTATGACTATTGGGCAGAGATATATTTAACTCAACTAACTATTTGACTATGACACTTGTATAAAAACAAAATAATTATATTAATTGCAGGAGGACAAATGGAACAACCATGTTAAAATTCGTTGATCATGACTCCATGAGTGGGGAACATGTTGGAACTACCTCTAGGTTGATTATTACAAGTGGAAAATCGGAGATTTGGCCATTGGTAGCCCCTAAAAATCAGGGATTTAGAAAGCAACGAAAATTCCCAAGGGAGGGAAAAAGACCTAGGAAATTGATAAATAGCATATGTGAGGAGGCAGGACGCTACCAAGTATGCTGGGGAAAAACATTTTGAGTTATCTTGTTGTTATGAACACTACGGATTGAGTGTAAGGCAAGAGGAGTCTGCTAGAATGGAAAGATATTTGTTGAGGAGGAGATTCCAAGTTTTCCCTCATGGATTCATGGTCAAGCTAGTGGGTGAATCAGGAAAGTGTTTTGACTGCCCCGTTCTACGGTTGGGAGGAACGTGGCTATTCCCTTTGTCTTCCCGCAAGATGGTTCAGATATGTTGCTATATTCCTCTCTGTTTGAATGATTTTATATATGATGCAATGCATTTGTTAAATCTGAACTGAAATGCTTTCCATTTTCTGTTTAAATGCTCGTATATCTGATGCAGTGTATTCGTTAAATTTGAATTGAAATTATGTTCCATCTCTTTGAATTATTTAGGCACAGTTGTAATGCATCTATTTAATTCGGTATGGATACAATAACCTGGGTGAAATCTGTTCAAGGATAATCGGAAGTAAATTATATGGTTAAATTCTGGAATAGTCCCTTTATAAACTAGGTTATTACCATGGAGGCATTTGTAGGGTAATTACCAGTATTTTGAAAATCCAGTGTACAGAATTTATCTATTGTAAATGGAATTGAACCTGAGAACTTTACATAGGGTATTTATACTTCGGTAAGAAAATCATGTGCCAAGTTACGATAATGATTGGGGTTTGTTTGGGTACCTAATAGTCCAAAAACAAACAAAATCCAAGTACGACAGGAATCACAATCAATATTTCTTCTACCTATATATATCTATGCCTAAGTATTATAGTGGAAATGGACAGGATTACGAGTACATAAGTTATAAGTGATTTC
>JASDQU010104625.1:88077-114406 GCA_032191745.1 Picea mariana | reverse complement strand
AATTCCAGACTTCATAATTCTCAAATCTCAAGATTTACTTCCCTCGAGATACATGAGATTCTACCACGCATCCTTTTGAATCAGAGAGTGGGGAATTACTTCGGATGATCCGACGATCGACATTTACTTCGGGTCCTTACCTAGAATCCACAACTTCACACCACCTTTTCTCTTGATCTGATGGTTCAGGTCTAGTTCAGATAATCTGACAGTCGACATTTACTTCGGGTCTACGACTCTCTGGGCTTTGGGAGTTTCAACTCTCTACTAAAAACTCTTCGATTAATTTCTCTGAAGTCCATGATCCATTGCCATGTAGAGAAATACTGTAAGTGGACATGTGGTCCAGTCAGGCGGGTGACACATGTCACGTCCTATCTGACATTTCAATCATCCACATGCTTAAAACTTACTGACACGTGGAGCACACCCCATATATCCACATCATCCCCAGGGATGTCCGCAAGACACACCACTTCAGAAATTCCAAGGTCCACATTACCTCCTAGTGATGTCATCATGACCCACCACTTCGTCTCTTCAGGATTCGATACTTCAGGAGTTTCCGCACTAGCACACTTCCAATTCTCCCGAACTCCAATTTCCCGAATAGGCCAAACTACTACCATGTGTCTCCCTTATTAGACGATCCATATTAACCTTGAACTTTGGGACTTTGGAGGTTACCGCTTCAAGGATCAACAACTGCAATTCCTTCGGGCCTTCAGACATCGGAAAATTCAAACTTCAACTTTTTTGTGAAATGGTTTTATCCGAAGCTCATGATCTACGAATGCGTGTTTCACATGGATCGATGACTATGATTTCTTTGGGTCTTCTTACTTCGGATAAATCAACTCTAAACATTCAATTTTACCTAAAGTGCACATATTTTTTCCATGTGTCCTCCTAGATCGAATGATTGTATTCAGATCTCCGGGGTCCGAAAATCTCAATTCTCAACTTCTCCTTACTTGGCTTTTCCCAGAGTTGTTTCACTCGAAGCACATGATCGGTCGATGCATGTCCTCCTATAGATCGATGGTCCCCAACTACTCCTTCTCTTTTGAGGTTCGTCGCTCAAGTAGTAACATGTCATATCACTGCATGGATTTTGATTTGTGGGGCCACGCATTGACGGTTTGGAGTAACCCGCGTTTTGCCCCGTAATTCTCCTGATGCTAACATGTAACCCCTTGGTGAAACCGTGGTTTGGATTGTGAGAACACCTTGCGAAATTATCTCCTATGCAACTTGGTTCCCCACAATGCCCCTTGTTCGTTGATCTCTCTCTCCCATGGGATATGATGGTTGTGAACTTAACCCTTGCTTCCTTTACATCAAATGACCCCTATCCACCTGTCCTATTGTAAAAAATATTGAAATTTTTTCTTTCGGTCACTTAGGAGAATGAATGGAAGCATTGGTAGTGGAATGATCGCATACACCGAGCATTAACCCATATGGAGAAAAATCTCATGAGTTCAGGTTTTTTTCCATCGGGGATTTGGCCGACGTAGATATTTTAATAACTACAACCCCGATCCCCGAATTCACTAAAGTATTAAAGGATAAGCTGAGTCGAATAAAAATTAAGAAAGATTAATGTTAATCAATCTCATCGCAATTTCATGATTCGGGATTTCTCGTGTCAAGTATTATCGAAGTCCCAACACTTAAATCCATGAAAAGTTAAATATTAATTGCTAATCATGATTAATTAAGAGATTAAAACAAATGATTATCGTCTAATTAATCCCATTGCGATTTTGTGATTTAGGATTCCTTGCATGTCATAACTCTTGAGGACATGATACCCGAAACCCGAAGTCCCTAAAGAGTTCAATGTAAAATACAAAATCTATTTTGTGGATTTTCCCATCGGGGATTTAGACGACATGAATATTTTAATAACCATTGCTTCGTTTCCTCGAATCCCGAAAACCCAAAATCGGGACACTGGAAAACAACTTTATAAAAACACAATTCTCTCAGTCTTGGAGAGGTCGTTTTTCACGTTCGAATAGTCGATCGACATATAAGAATCCTAATTTGTCCATTGGTCTCTTCATAATTTCATTTTGAGCTTCGTAAGGTTGTCAAAAGTCCCCCGCAACATTAGGTTCATTTTCAGAAATATGGCGTTTTTACTATGCTGAGTCATCATTTTCAAATGAGGATTTTGAGCAACTAGAGTATCATTTTGAGAAACAGTTGGAGGATTTTATGCCTAAAACATCAGAGATCATTAGACTCTTTTAGTTTTCCTATAGGTGTCACAAATTGGGAGAATCAAATCCATCTTCGAGCCCTAATTTGTGGATTTCATATTTTCCTATTTTGACACATGTTTGAAAATGCAGATTTGGGAAAAATGAAAAGGGTTCTTAGGGAACTAAGAGAGTTTTTTTCTTAGAATAAACAGATGCACAAAAACCTCTTTCAATTTATACACAGTTGTCTCTATTCGAGAGATACAGATCCATAACCGCAGCCCTAGTTTTCGGCAGTTTGGCTCATTTTCTATGGTAGAAAGTTTCAAGAATTGGTTGTAACTATTGTTATCTTTTAGAATAGAGAGGATTTCGACCTCAATACATATTTTAGGCATATTTGTAAAAGGAAAGCGGTAGAGGAGTAGTACTCCTCGACTGTAGCACTTGTTTTCATGTTTAATAAAAGAGTGCAGAGCATTTTCGATCTATATTAGAGATTCTTGTGATTTTGTTTGCAGAGAATGTCTTATTGCTTTGTTTTCACATCATTTCACTTTGTTTTATTTCCATTTGCTTCCCTATTTGTAACTGTGTTTGTAACAGAATTCATCCATTTGTTAGATGCTCTATTGTTGGACATGTTATAGGTTGTTTCTTGCAGGGATATGAAGGTTCATAGTTCGTCCTTTGCTAGATGCTCTATCCCAGCTATCTCTTTCCACGTATTTGTTCTTGGAATTCACTCATCCCTAAGTGCTCCTTGTGTATTGATATGTTTTCCCTTTATTATGTTTCCATCCTTTTATAAATCCTTCTCTTTGTAATCAACTTCTATCTTGCCTCTGCTCCATGGATTTACATTGCCGAAACACTCTTTCTATTTTCTTGATCATTTGACTCCATGCCCAATGGACTACCTCCCGGTCCAGCCCATCAACCCCAAAAATCTCAAAACTTTCTGCTACCCATAGATCTACCCACTGTTAAGCTTATTGAACATCCTATCATGAAATATATTCAAGAGATCCCTCTCGGGTTGGAAGGGGCAACTTCTAATCAAAAGTGGTGCGTGGTTATCTCAGAATTTACTTACACACAACCCAAATCAAGTTCTGAATGATAACTTATTTTTTCATTTAAAATGTTCTAAGGCTTGGCTTTGTTATAGCCTATAACCAACTCTTGCGACAACATTTTATGGAGCCGTTGATGGGGCCGAAGGAAAAAAGTTATCTTCCCTAGGATACAACAAAAAATTTAGATCTATTTCTTGATGGTGAACAAGGGATATGCATTCAATTGGATGTGATCATTCACATAGCGACTCCTTGGTTAGAAGACTCTACATGATTCATTGGCGACTCCACTAGTCTCAAAATGTCAGATTCGTTCATTGCTCGGATTGTTGCAAGGTTTTCTCCTCTAGACTTTGCAAATGTTTATGGTTTTCCAAACACTGTTCCATAAATTGAAGTTTGGGAAGATGTCCTTCCTAAATTTGGAGAATATACGGATGACAATCCCGCCCAAAACTTGTTTGAATTCACAAGATCATGGATGAATTAAATATACATCATGAATATGTCCTCATGAAACTATTTATGTTTCCGTTGGAAAGAGATGCTAGAATCTAGTATAAATCTTTACCTCATTCCATTATTCCTTCATTGAAATATTTTCACATACTTTTTCATCAACATTGTAAAAACATCTCAGCTGAAATAATTTTTGAATATTGTTGTAATATAAAATTCATAGGACAAAGAGATCAAACACATATTTTTGAAGAGGAGGAAGGAATATCACAAATTTCTCAAGTCGATGAAGATAATCAATATGAAGAAGAGTTGGCTGAAAAAAAGTAGGATATGATAGCTCTTGTGATCAAATTCAAGAAGAAGATATCTAGCATCATGGTCAACATGCAGAAGAGAAAGAAAACAATAGTTGCTTGATCCATAAATTGCATTGACCACCTCCTCCTTTAACATAAGAAGAGATAGATCTGCTCTTGAACAGTCATGTTGCAACCCCTGCTTACATAGATCTGCAGCATTCACATAGTCCTGAACATGTGAGTGAAACTTCTTCTATTACTGAAAATGAAAATCTAAGTCTAAAGCATGACAACCATGGAACTTTAGAGGAAGTTAGTAAACCAATTTATGATGATGATTTCCAGCCAGAGGATCATCTTGTATACACTGTTTTGTTTCATGAAGAAGATAGGGTTTTCATGTTTAATAACCTTGAAGAATGTTTGTCATTCAAAGATTCTTTAGACTATGATTTGGAGGAGTGTGGATCTGATATAGATAGCTTCACAGTTGATATTCCTAGCATTTGTTTGAATGATGACACTCTTGAGTTATCTGATGAATCTGTTTATGATGAATATCTAGAAGAACAAGAAGAGAAGATTTATTTTTCATCACACACAAAAATTTACAACAATCCTCCTTTGTTTGATTAATGTGATGAAAGTGTTTATGAATATGATGAGAAACAAGAACCTTTGGTTCAATAGGAAAGCAATCAACAACATCATGAAAGAGATCAGCCTATGTATGATAGCCACCAAGAAGATCTTTGGACAACAGGTGAAGGACATAAGGAGGGGTTACTCAAACAATTGATCTCTCCTCCCTGTTTAGCAAGCATTGAGCGATAGACCAATAAGTTTCAATGCGACATTTTTGCAACAGTGGAAGAAAAAATCAGCAGTGGAAAAAGTGCGCAAAAACATTTTAGACAGCTTGCCCAATAGGAGGAAGTATGGATTAATTGTGAAAGTGGTATATCTCTTCCCTTCTATGATCCAATAGCAGTTTATATGGAGTCAAAATGGGGGACTGAATTTTTTATTTCCAAATTCTTGAAGTTTGAATTTCAAAACTGCAAGTACCTTCTCCCAAGGCATGTTTTGAAACTTACAGCTGCTCCTGTCATCCTTTTGCTCAAATATGGAAGTATAATTAAGTTTGTTAGTCATATACTCGCTTGGTTGATTTGGAAGTTTTCCTATACTTAAACAAAACAGTGATATCAGTTAGAGTAGGTGATGTATATAAATAAGCTTGACTTTGAGAACTACAGTACAACAATGTTTTTCATTATGTTTACAGTTTAGTTTGGAATCCAATATGTTTTTTTTAAAGAATTACGACTCCATGGCCCAATGAATGCATAAGTGGTTTTATTTTTTATTTTGGAAAGGTGAAAGTAAAGCGACATAATTTAGAGTTTGATAAGGATGATTTCAGGTCGCCCAATGGATGAAGGTATGTGGTCTATTTTTCTTGGTGCTTTGCAGGAAAGCATCATCCCTAGATGGAGCCTCTGTTCTAACAAATATTGAAATTTTGGCTTTTGGTCACTTAGGAGAATGAATGGAAGCATTGGTAGTGGAATGACTGCATACACTGAGCATTAAGCCACATGGAGAAAAATCTCACGAGTCTGGGTTTTATGCCATATATGATTTGGACGACGTAGATATTTTAATAACTACAACTCCGATCCCCAAATTCACTAAAGTATTAAAGGATAAGCCGGGTCAAATCAAGATTAAGAAAGATTAACGTTAATCAATCTTATCACAATTTCACGATTTGGGATTTCACGCATCAAGTATTATCGAAGTATCGACACTCAAATCCATGAAAAGTTAAAGATTAATTGCTAATCGTGATTAATTAAGAGATTAAAACAAATGATTATCGTCTAATTAATCTCATCGTGATTTCGTGATTCGGGATTCCTCACATGTCATAACTCTTGAGGACATGATACCCGAAACCCAAAGGCCCGAAAGAGTGTAATGTAAAAGAAAAAATATATTTCAGAGATTTGGCTATCGGGGATTTGGCTGATGTGAATATTTTAATAACGATTGCTTCATTTCCCCGAATCCCAAACACCCGTAATCGGGACTCCAGTCATAAGAAAAACTACTTTAGAAAAACACAATTTTCTCAGTCGTGGAGAAGCCATTTTTCACGTTCGAATACTCAATCAAAATCCACAAATACTAAGTTTTCTAATTCCGTCTTCATAATTGAATTTTGAGCTTGGTAAGGGAGTCAAAAGTCCCCTGCAAGATGAGGTTCGTTTTCAGAAATATGGCACTTTTACTGTGCTGAGTCATCATTTTCAAATGATGATTCTGAGCGACCGAAGTATCATTTTGAGAAACGGTTGGAGGATTTTGTGCTTAACACATCATAGATAATTAACCTATTTCATTTTTCCTACAAGTGTCACATATTGTGAGAATTGAATCCATCTCTGAGCCCTAATTTTTGGATTTCATGTTTTCCTATTTTGACACATGTTTGAAAATGTGGATTTGGGAAAAATGGAAAGAGGTCTCAGGGAACTGAGAAAGGTTTTTTATTAGAATAAACATATGCACAAAATCCTCTTTCATTTTATACACATATGTCACGACTCAAGAGATACAAATCCATAATCGTAGCCCTAGTTTTCGGCATTTTGGCCCATTTTCTATGGCATAAAGTTTCAAGAGTTGGTTGTAACTATTGTTATCTTTTAGATTAGAGAGGATTTCAAACTCAATACATATATGAGGAATATTTGTAAAATGAAATTGGGAGAGGATTAGTACTCCTCGTGTGACATCCCCAAAAATAAAATATTTTTTGCAATTTAAATTTGTTGGAAATGTATTCCGTGTTTAGTAAATTCGAATTTGAAATTTTTTTGCCATTTATGGAAATTCTGAATTTCAAATTTGATATTTGTAATTAATTATTATGACTATTGGGTAGATATTTGATTTAACTCAACTAACTATTTGACTATGACACTTGTATAAAAACATAATTATTATATCAATTGCACGAGGACAAATGGAAAAACCATGTTAAAATCAACTGACCATGACTCCATGAGTGGGGAACCTGTTGGAACTACCTCTGGGATGATTATTACAAGTGGAAAATCAGAGATTTGGCCATTGGCAGCCCCTGAAAACCAAGGAGTTAGAAAGCTGCAAACATTCCCAAGGGAGGGAAAAAGACCTCGGCAAAATTGATAAATAGCATANTGTCTTGATGTTATGAACACTACGGATTGAGTGTGAGGTAAGAGGAGTCTGCTGGAACGGAAAGACATTTTTCGAGGAGGAGATTCCAAGTTTTCCATCATGGATTCATGGTCAGGCTAGGGGGTGAATCAGGCAAGTGTTTTGATTGTCTTGTTCTATGGTTGGGAGGAACGTGGATGTTCCCTTTGTATTCCCGCAAGATGTTTCAGATATGTTGCTATATTACTCTCAGTTTGGATGATTTTATATATGATGCAATGTATATGTTAAATCTGAACTGAAATTCTTTCCATTATCTGTTTAAATGCTCATATATCTGATGCAGTGTATTCATTAAATTTGAATTGAAATTATGTTCCATCTCTTTGAATTATTTAGGCATAGTTGTAATGCATATATTTAATTCGGTATGGATACAATAACCTGGGCGAAATCTATTCAAGGATAATCAGAAGTAAATTATATTGTTAAATTCTTGAATAGTCCCTTTATAAACTAGGTTATTACCACAGAGGTAGTTGTAGGGTAATTACCAGTATTTCAAAACTCCAGTGTATATAATTTATCTATTGTAAATGGAATTGAACCTGAGAACTTTATATAGGGTATTTATACTTCGGTAAGAAAATCATGTGCCAAGTTACGATAATGATTGGGGTTTTTTTGGGTACCTAATAGTCCAAAAACAAATAAAATCCAAGTACGACAGGAATCAAAATCAATATTTCTTTTACCTATATATATGCCTAAGTATTACAGTGGAAATGGATAGAATTACAAGTACAGAAGTTGTAAGTGATTTCCGCTGATATGTCTACAAATTTTTCCTTTTAGAGCTTAATCCCAACAGGGTTCACATACAACTAGAAGACAGATAGATATTCAATCTATAAACACACACACACACACACACACACACATGTATATATATTCTAGTAATAAGTAGGAGTTTACAGAAGTATAATGCTCTGTAAGCATAAGGTTTCAGAGATGTTTATTCAGGACCTTTACCGATAAAATAACTTAGACTTTTGTTTAATGGCATAAATCGTAGAGAACAAAATGGTGTGAAAAAAAATAGAGGTCAATCGGGTTTCGACGATTACACATGCTGAAAACAGAAGACAAAGACCATGTTGTATGCCAAATCGCGAAATGTGAAAAGACTGTGGCCCATCATTTTGGGGTTTCGGGGTTCGAGATTTCAGGTTTTACAAACACCTGACGCGCAAACAAAATTAAATAAGGAATGTCGAATCATGAAATGTGAAAAGACTGTGGCCCAATATTTTTGGGGTTTTTAGGGTTCGAGATTTCAGAGTTTAATAGAGCAAAGGAACTCCGTGTATATGTAACAAGCAAGTTCTGAATGCCGAAATATCAACCCTGCAATTAAAAGCACAATTAAATGTGCAAAACTAATTGCTTTGACAAACTCAAACTCCATTCCTCCTTTTCATTTTTCTGTATAGATTCCCTTAGATGATAATAATGATCTAAGAAATGTCGATGTATAAACAGGAAGGAAAATGACTGAGTACTCGTATATTTTGGTAATAATCTATGCAAAGCAATAACATCACTGCAGTATCGATGCATGACTAGGATACACATTTAATAGGATTATATGCATATATTTCTATCTTGCTTGATATATGTACAACAGATTAATATTCTAGAGCCGCTTTTATTTTTTTGAGATGTGATTCAAAAGATGTGGGCCTTTGGAAATGAATAGATTCCATACAATGCATAAGAACTCAGACTGTACAAACAACAACTATGGAAAAGAACTAGAGAAAAACATTCTAACTAACCTTAGTAAAATTTATGGAATTCGTAATGACAAAAGATATGATGGTCGAATTCCTTTTTGAGGAGTCATTCAATAACAGACCCTTACTCGGCAAGAATGACGGTTCATTTTTTTTCCACCCCAAAATATTTTACAGCTCTTAAACTATAACCTTGCTCTCCTCTATCCTGAACCAACACTTACACCTTTCATGTTTCGGGGTTTCAGGACTCCTGCATCTTCTTGCCCTTTGGAATTCCGGGTGCTGAAATGTCGAAACCTATTCACACTAAACCAATTCGGGGTTCGTATACTAGGATTTCGCGACATGCGAAGACAAGGAATCTTGCCCTTTGGTTTCTCGGGTGCCGAAATGCCAAAAACCTTTTTCACACTAAAATGATTTGGGGTTTTGTGTACCAGAATTTCACGACTTGTGAAGACAAGGAATCTTTCCCTTTGGTTTCTTGGGTGCCGAAATGCCAAAAACCATTTTCATGCTAAACTGATTTGGGGTTTTCGTATACTGAGATTTCATGACTTACTAAAATGAGGGGTCCCGCCCTTTGGTTTCCCGAGTGCTGAAATGCCATCTGGCAACCACATGTCCCTCTGATGGACAACCATGATCTTTTATCCACGACCAACAATTGTGACATTTTCGGGGTGATCATTGGTCGCGATCAATCCTAATTTCTCCTTTTGAGAATTTGGGAGAGTCTTCACTCTCATTTCCCCGGTGTTCAAATCCCCGATGGGCTTGGATCTTTGACATCTTTCCTCCAAATTGGAAAGTCTCGATGCTTGCAGGACTTGACGAGTCCTCTTCCTTTTGTTGTTGTGAGGTTTAAACCTCACGCACCTTTTCTGGATCTGACGACTCTCACAATTTTGTCACTTCTCCCCGAAATGTCTCCACCATTCATTCAACTGCTCTCCTATGCGACCTCTAAGAGGTTAAACTCTATGCATCTAGATCCTTTTGATCTAACGATAGTTGTGCTTCCCTCTGAGATTTATTTCTCTGAACCTCAAAGGTTCCTTCGACCTAAGTTTAGATGTTGCCTATATACATATGAGTATGTTGGAGTAGTTTGAGAGTTAAGGGATGTGATAGAATTATGGACAGAATTTATCCACATAAGCTTTTTAGTTTGAAGTAAAACTAGACTGCCATAATAATGTCATTATGGACAGAAATGAGTCTTACCTTCGTATAAATTCTAAACATAAACAAAATAGAATTATGTCATATAATTTTTTTTTTCTATGGTGAATTTGAGGTTCAATACATATGGTATTAGAGTAAAAGCTACAACACTAGGCCTGAACAGGGCCACATTAATTGCTTAGTATATATTCTGATTTATGAAAAAACTAATAAATTTTGTGGTTACAAACATAAAGCCTTTATGTTTTGTGTTCATTATGGAAGCTCAAGAAGGTGCATAAATCAATATGGAAGGAAATCCACAGCAAGGACCTCCAGGATATCCAAGACAAAACAGTGATGGAAGCTCACCCACAAAGGTGTTGGAAACAAAGAGGAATCTTATTGTTGAACTATAGGTTTTCAAGGCCGACAATGAAAAATTGAAGAAAGCATAACAAGAATAGCAAGAGGTAAATGAAGTCTTGCTGTGTAGTATAGTAACCAAAAAAATCCCAAAAGACGATAACCATGATGAAGAAGTCAGCAAAAGGGCCTCCAAGAATTCTAGACCAGAAACACAAAAAGGAGATAGTTCATCTGAAGGGACACCTTTAGCTGAGGAAAAAACTATACCATACAGAAAAAGAAAACAAGTTGACCACCTTGAAGGAGAATTTAAATAGATTAAACCAACTACCTTTGATGGAGAATCTAGGATAGGAGAAGAAGCTGAGGCATGGTTGTTGGACATCAAAAAATACTTCAAGATCTACATCTATTCTAGCAACATGAAGGTCAGAATGGCCATCTACAATCTGAAGGGAAAGGACAACATTTGGTGGCAGGACCTGAAATTGGCCAAGGGCCTAAAGGAGAAACGGTTGGAATGGTTCGACTTTAAGAAGTATTTCAAGAAACAATACCTTTCTGAAAGCTATTATGAAAGGAAGATGAAAGAATTTTACGAGTTACAACTCAGATAGATGACGATGGAGGACCTTATAAACACATTTCTAGAACTACTAAGGTTCGTACCGTACATCCGGGAGGATAAGGTAAAATTCCAGCGATTCTTAAGCTGTTTACCACAGGTCTACCAGGACAGAATTGAGTTTGATAGCCCCAAATCCTTGAGTGAGGTATTCAGGAAAACACGAATGTGCTATGACCAGTATAAACAATGAGTAGAGTTTACCAAGACCTGGAAGGATAAGAAGTAAGATCGAATGAACCAGCAGAAGAAGGGATAGCAACCAACTCCTTATTGGAATGAAGCAAAATGTTTCCCAAGGAAGGATTTTCACTCCAATCATCTGAATACGCAAGGTACCGGTAAACCGGTAAACCTGGGAACGAAGAAGTTTGGGGACAACTCCCACGAGCCATTAAAGTGTTGGGAGTGTGGAGAGCCTCATCTAAGGAGGAACTGTCCACGTTTAATTACAACAAACATAATTGTTGTTCACAATTTGCAGGAAGCCTCGACAGTGGGAGACGTGTGCAAAAGTCTGCATCGAATAAATGCAGCCATAGATGGTCGACAAGATGACCACCAGTCCTTGGTGGTAGAAATTGAAGGTAAAATAAATGACACTCCAATTTCTATTTTAATTGACCCTGGAGCTACGTTAAGTTATATTACTCCTGATGTAGTAGAGTCGAATAAACTTAAGAAATGGAAGCACGCAAAATCATGGCTTGTACAACTAGCAACAAGCACTAAAAGGAAAGTAGTTGACTTTATTTCCGATCTTGAGTTTAGCTTATATGGTCAAAAGATAAGGACCAATCTAAACATCCTACCACTAGGATATTATGATATGATTATCGGTATGGATTGGTTGGAACAACACAAAGCAGTGCTAGACTGTTATACAAAGATACTTAGATATAAAGATAATTTTGGCACTATTAGAACAACCCAAGGCATACCAAAACCTATATCTATTAGACAAGTTTCAGCGATGCAAGTCAAGAAATGTATTAGAAAGGGATGTCAAGTTTATGTCATCCAAGTGACGAATCTATTAGAAAAAGAAGACAAGCCCAAGTTAGAAGACTTTGTTGTCCTACGTGAATTCAGAGACATGTTTGTGGATGAGATACCCGATTTACCTCCTAGAAGGGAAATAGATTTCTCCATAGACTTACTATCCAGATCATCCCCTATCTCAAAAGCACCCTACCAAATGAGTCTACCAGAACTGACAAAATTAAAAATACAATTACAGAAATTGTTGGACAAAGAGTACATCAGACCGAGTGTCTCGCCATGGGGAGCACCAATCCTCTTTATGAAAAAGAAAGACGATACTCTAAGTCTATGTATCAATTATAGACAACTGAACAAAATGACTATTAAGAACAAATACCCCTTACCAAGGATAAATGATCTATTCGATCAAGTGGGTGGGGCCAAGATCTTTTCAAAGTTGTATTTACGATCCGATTATCATCAAATTAGGATAAAAGATGAGGACATAAAAAAAACAATGTTTCGAACAAGATATGGACACTATGAATTTGTAGTCATATCTTTTGGACTCACTAACACGCCAGTCACGTTTATGTGCCTGATGAACAGTATTTTCAGTTAATAGTTAGATAAGTTCGTGGTAGTATTTATCGACGATATTCCGATCTATTCAAAAATGGAGGAAGAACATGATGAAGACTTAAGGATAGTGCTGCAAACATTGAGAAAACACAAATTGTATGCCAAATTTGACAAGTGCAACTTTTATCAAAAAGAAATACAATATCTAGGACATGTAATTTCAGCAGAAGGCATTGTTGTAGACTTAGAGAAGACAAAATCCATTATGGAATGGCCAGTACCTAAGGATGTATCAGATATCCAGTCATTCATGGGAATCATTGGATATTACTGTAGGTTTTTAGAAGGATTTACCAAGATATCCTACCCTATCACATCATTACAAAAGAAAGGGACCAAGTTTAACTGGTCACAAAAGTGTCAAGACAATTTTAACAAATTGAAAGAATTATTGACATCGGTGCCCATTTTGAAGGTAACAGACCTAGATAAAGACTTCACAGTATGTATTGATGCAAGTAAAGAGGGACTAGGTGGTGTCCTAACTCAGGAAGGACATGTTATTTGTTATGAGTCTCAGAAATTAAAGGAACATGAGAGAAATTATGTCACTCAAGACATAGAATTGGCAGCAGTAATACACACATTAAAAATGTGGCGACACTATATAATGGGAAGGAAATTTCTACTATTGATGGATAATAGCGGTGTGAAATATCTATTTAGTCAACCAGAGCTCAATGCATGGCAAGCCAGATGGTTAGCCTTCTTGAGGGTATTCAACTTTGAATTCAGACATATCAAGGGAAAAGAAAATAAAGTAGCAGAAGAGTCCATGGGTTATTTGAGGTAAATATCAACAAGGTAGAAAGTGATCTAGAACAAAAGGTAAGGACGACCGGTATTAGCGACGAAAATTGCACTAAGATGATGGCAGAATTACAAAATAGTACCGCAGACTCAGATAAACCAGATCTAAGTATCGACAAGAAGGGATTATTACGATTTAAAAACATACTTTACATACAAGATTCAACAGAGTTAAAATTAACAGTTTTGGACCAAGTCCATAAGAAACCATATTCTGGTCATCCAGGTTACCAAAAAAAAATAACAACACTTAGAAAAGTGTTTTACTGGCGTAATATGAAAGGAGAAATAGTAGAATACTTGGCTAGGTGCCAGTATTGTTAGTAGGTTAAGGCTGAACACCAGCATCTGGCCGGCCTATTACAGCCATTACCAGTACCAGAATGGAAATGGGAGACCATCGCTGGACTTTATAACAGGTTTTCCTAAAACTCAGAAATAGAATGATTCTATCATGGTTTTAATCGATAAACTCAGTAAGTCTGCACACTTTATTCTTGTAAAGTCCACTTTTAATTCTATAAAAATTGCTGAAATATTCATGAAAGAAATTTTTAGACTGCATGGTATTCTTAAAATGGTGATTTCAGATAGAGACGTAAAATTCACATCCACTTTTTGGAAGGAATTTTTTGTAGGGATAAATACTAATTTGAATTTTAGTACGAGTTATCATCCACAAACAGATGGGCAGACCGGAAGGACAAACCAAATCATAGAGGATATGCTCTGCATGTATGTAAGAACAAAACCGAACAAGTGGGAAGACTACCTACACTTGGAAGAATTTGCATATAACAATGGGTACCAAACTTCGGCTAAGTTGAGCCCTTTCGAAATACTATATGGCAGAAAGTGTACAACTTCAATTAGCTAGGATAACTCAGCTGATAGACTCATGGTTGGACCAGAGATGCTTCAACAAATTGAGAACATGGTAATAAAGGTACAACAAAACTTGAAAGAAGCACAGGACAGACAGAATAGTTATTCATATCAGAAAAGAAGAAACTTGGAATTTCAAGTGGGAGACCATGTTTACATGATGGTCAAAGCCTGAAAAATCTCTATGAAGTTAGGGAACTGTGCCAAGATGGCACCTAGGTTTTGTGGGCCCTTCGAGATACTAGCTCAAATTGGACTTGTAGCATATCAACTTGCACTTCTAGCTAATCTAAGAATTCATAATGTATTTAATGTTTCATCGCTAAAAAAGTATATTCATGACCCTACTCATAAGATTGATTGGAACTTGGTTCCAATGGAACTTGAAGGTGAGTTCTAGGTGGAACCCCTACGCATTCTGGACCAGAGAGAAATAGCACTTCAGAACAGAGTCGTCGCTCAGGTAAAGGTGCAATGGAAGAACTTTAGTCCTGAGGAAGCCACTTGGGAGTTGGAGGGAGATTTGTGGAAATATCATCTAATCTTGTTCCAGGAAAGGAACTAACACTAAGGACAGTTTTTTACTGAAGGAGGAAAGGATGTGACATCCCCAAAAATAAAATATTTTTTGAAATTTAAATTTGTTGGAAATTTATTCCATTTTTATAAAATTCGAATTTGGAATTTTTTTTCAATTTATGGAAATTTCGAATTTCGAATTTGATATTTGTAATTAATTATTATGAGTATTGGGCAGAGATCTATTTAACTCAACTAACTATTTGACTATGACACTTGTATAAAAATAGAATAATTATATTAATTGCAGGAGGACAAATGGAACAACCATGTTAAAATTAGTTGATCATGACTCCATGAGTGGAGAACATGTTGGAACTACCTCTAGGCTGATTATTACAAGTGGAAAATCAGAGATTTGGCCATTGGTAGCCCCTAAAAATCAGGGATTTAGAAAGAAACGAAAATTCCCAAGGGAGGGAAAAAGACCTGGGAAAAATTGATAAATAGCATATGTGATGAGGCAGGACGCTACCAAGTATGCTGGGGAAAAACATTTTGAGTTCTCTTGCTATTATGAACACTATGGATTGAGTGTAAGGCAAGAGGAGTCTGCTAGAATGGAAAGATATTTGCTGAGGAGGAGATTCCAAGTTTTCCCTCATGGATTCATGGTCAGGCTAGTGGGTGAATCAGGAAAGTGTTTTGACTGCCCCGTTCTACGGTTGGGAGGAACGTGGCTATTCCCTTTGTCTTCCCGCAAGATGGTTCAGATATGTTGCTATATTCCTCTCTGTTTGAATGATTTTATATATGATGTAATGTATTTGTTAAATCTGAACTGAAATTCTTTCCATTTTCTGTTTAAATGCTCGTATATCTGATGCAATGTATTCGTTAAATTTGAATTGAAATTATGTTCCATATCTTTGAATTATTTAGGCACAGTTGTAATGCACCTATTTAATTCGGTATGGATACAATAACCTAGGTGAAATCTGTTCAAGGATAATCAGAAGTAAATTATATGGTTAAATTCTGGAATAGTCCCTTTATAAACTAGGTTATTACCATGGAGGCATTTGTAGGGTAATCACCAGTATTTTGAAAATCTAGTGTACATAATTTATCTATTGTAAATGTAATTGAACCTGAGAACTTTACATAGGGTATTTATACTTCAGTAATAAAATCATGTGCCAAGTTACGATAATGATTGGGGTTTGTTTGGGTACCTAATAGTCCAAAAACAAACAAAATCCAAGTACGACAGGAATCACAATCAATATTTCTTTTACCTATATATATCTATTCCTAAGTATTGCAGTGGAAATCGATAGAATTACGAGTACAAAAGTTATAAGTGATTTCCGCCAATATGTCTACAAATTTTTCCTTTTAGAGTTTAATCCCAACAGGGTTCACATACAACTGGAAGACAGATAGATATTCAATCTATACACACACACACACACACACACACACATATATATATATATTTCGGTAATAAGTAGGAGTTTACAGAAGTATAATGCTTCATAAGCATAAGGGTTTTGAGACGTTTATTCAGGACCTTTATTGATAAAATAACTTAGACTTTTGTTTAATGGCATAAACCGTAGAGAACGAAATGGTGTAAAAAAAAACAGAGGTCAATCGGGTTTCGACAATTACACATGCCGAACACAAAAGACAAATACTATGATGTATGTCGAATCACAAAATGTGAAAAGACTATGGTCCAGTTTTTCGGGGTTTCGGGGTTCGAGATTTTGGGGCTTACAAACACCTGACATGCAAACAAAATGAAATAAGGAATGCCGAATCGCGAAATGTGAAAAGACTGTGGCCCAACATTTTTGGGGTTTTTGGGGTTCGAGATTTCGGAGTTTAATAGAGAAAAGGAAGTCCGCGTATATGTAACAAGTAGGTCCCGAATGCCGAAATATCAACCTTGCAATTAAAAGCACAATTAAATGTGCATAACTGATTACTTTGACAAACTCAGACTCCATTCTTCCTTTTCATTTCTCTGTATATATTCCCTTAGATGATGATAATGATCTAAGAAATGTCGATGTATAAATAGGAACGACAATGACTGAGTACTCTTATATTTCGATAATAAGATATGAAAAGCAATAACATCACTAAAATATCGATGCATGACCAGGATACACATTTAATAGGATTATATGCATATATTTGTATCTTTCTTGATATCTGTACAACAAATTAATATTCTAGAGCCTCTTTTCTTTTGTTGATATGTGATTCAAAAGATGTGGGCCTTTGGAAATGCATAGATTCCATACAATTCATAATAACTCAGACTATACAGACAACAAATACGGAAAAAAAAATAGAGAACAACATTCTAACTAAATCTTAGTAAAATTTATGCAATTCGTAAGGACAAAAGATATGATGGTTGAATTCCTTTTTGAGGATTCATTCAATAATAGGTCCTTATTCGGCAAGAATGACGGTTAATTTTTTTAGCCACCCCAAAATATTTTACATCTCTTAAACTATAACCTTGCTCTCCTCTGTCCTGAACCAACACTTACACCTTTCGTGTTTTGGGGTTTCGGGACTCCTGCATCTTCTTGCCCTTTGGAGTTCTAGGTGTCGAAATGCCAAAACCTATTCACACTAAACCAATTCAAGGTTTCGTATATAGGGATTTCTTGACTTGCGAAGATAAGAGATCTTGTCGTTTGGTTTCTCAGGTGCCGAAACACCGAAAACATTTTTCACGCTAAACCGATTCAGGGTTTTCGTATACCAAGATTTTGAGACTTACAAAAATGACGGGTGTCACCCTTTGGTTTCTCGGGTGTCGAAACGACAAACAGAAGCCACGTGTCCCTCCGATGGATGGTTGTGACCTTTTATCCATGATCAACAGTTGTGATGTTTTTGGGATGATCAATGGTCGCGATCAATCCTAGCTTTCTCCTTTTGATAATTTGGGAGAGTCTTCACTCCTTTTTCCGCGGTGTCCAAATCCCTTATGGGCTTGGATCTTTGACATCTGTCCTCCAAATTGGATGGTCCTAATGCTTTTGGGACTTGATGAGTCCTCTTCATTCTTCTGTTATGAGGTTTAAACCTCATGCACCTTTTCTGGATCTGATGACTCTCGCAATTTCAACACTTCTCCCCGAAGTGTCTCCACCATTCATTCAACTTCTCTCCTGCCCAACCTCTCAGAGGTTAAAATTTGTGCATCCAGATCCTTTTGATCTAACGACAGTTGTGCTTCCCCCTGAGCTTTATTTCTCTGAACATCAAAGGTTCCTTCGACCTAAGTTTAGATGTTTCCTATATACATATGAGTATGTTGGAGTAGTTTGAGAGTTAAGGGAAGTGATAGAATTATGGACAGAATTTATCCACATAAGATTTTTGGTTTGAAGTAAAACTAGACTGGCGTAATAATGTCACTATGGACAAAAGTGAGTCTTACCTTCGCTTAAATTCTAAGCATAAATGAAATAGAATTATGTCATAGAATTTATTTTTTTTATGGTGAATTTGAGGTTCATTACACCTTGGTTATATCACTTGCTTTCATGTTTAATAAAAGAGTGTAGAGCATTTTTTTATATATATACGAGATTCTTGTGATTTTGTTTGTAGAGAATGTATTATTACTTCGTTTTCACATCATTTCACTTGGTTTTATTTCAATTTGCTTCCCGATTTGTAACTGTGTTAGTAATAGAATTCATTCGTTTGTTAGATTCTCTATTGTTGGACAGGTTATAAGTTGTTTCTTGCAGAGATATGAAGGTTCAAAATTCATCCTTTGCTAGATGCTTTGTCCCAACTATCTCTTTCCACTGATTTGTGCTTGGAATTCACTCATCGCTAAGTGCTCCTTGTGTATTGATATGTTTTCTCTTTATTCTACTGCCATCCTTTTATAAATCCTTCTCTTTGTAATCGGCTTCTATCTCACCTCTACTCCATGGATTTCAATTGTCGAAACACTCTTGTTATTTGCTTGATCATTTGACTCCATGCCCAATGGACTATCTCCCGATCCAACCCATCAACCCTAAAAACATCAAAACTTTATGTTACCAACATATCTTCCCACTGTTAAGATTATTGAACATCCTATCGTGACATATATTCGAGAGATCCCTCTCAGGTTGGAAGGGGCAACTTCTAATCAAAAGTGGTGCGTGGTTATCTTGGAATTTATTTGCAAGCAACCCAAATCAAGTTCTGAATGATAACTAATTTTTTCATTTAAAATGTGCTAAGGATTGGCTCTGTTACAACCTAGAACCAACTCTTGCGACAACATGTCCTCCGATCCAACGATCCCGGATCTCTCCTGATCCTACAGTGGTGATCACTCCTGAATTCGAAGGGGTTCAGTCATGATCCTTTGAATGCCTTACAAGTGATCTCTGATGATCTAACTCCTTTGTAGAATCTATAACGCCATTCCTCCTGATATTTTCAACTTCACGGTCAAAATTTGGTCTCGACCATGAGACTCTGACCAACAGACCTGTCCAATACCAGCCTAGGGTTTCAACCAGAAGCTCTGATACCAATCTGTAACAAACCCAACCACCCAGAGGTTGGGCTACGCCACTTAAACAAGCTGCAACACACCCAACCACCCAAGTGCTAGGCATGCTGCAGTCCCAAGACTCAATTCTCTAATCTCTAATTTGAAAAAAAAAAGACTTCTCAAAAATGTTAGAACCATGCACACCACATGCATAAGACAAGATCTATGTCACAACATCAAAGAGTAAACAATGTGCCATGCACAACAAATAACCAATAGATAGGAACATTAGAATACATATCTCATAGATAATTAAATACGCAATGGAATACGTTAAACATAAAACAGAGAGCACTTATGTTTGCAAGTAAACGTTCACCAACTAGCTCCAGACCAAGGATATTCCTCCCAACCATAGACATTGTTGTTAATTTATTCTCAATAACAAGTCACCCCCGAGCCAGAGGTATGAATCCTGAAGGACGGGTCCTAGGACAATTCTAAATACAAAGTAGTTGGCTAATTACCTCTCAGGTTTCCCAACCTCACAACAATCCTAGTTTCCAACTCTCTTTCCCCCTCAGCCTACACAATCACAAGAAATGGACACCTTTCTCTGCCATGTAGTCCCTAAGGATATTCCATTTGTCTCCAGGGTTGTAGTGCTACTGGTAAGGAAATCTCCCTACTGGAAATTCCAAGGACTCTCAGTTGTAGACGGTTACATCCGATATGCAATCAAGTTCATGCACACTGGTATCTATTCCCTCCAAGAATGATCAGTAAATCATTACAGCTATTCATTGATGGCTCTCCTCTTCCTACCATTCATTTCCATACTCATCCCAAGAGAACACGAACTAGAAGTAGTGAGTGAAGAGGAAGAAGAACGAGTGAACTAGTGAGAAGAGAATGAACCAAGGGAAGAAAAACCCCAAAACATCCCCCAAGGTATGTTTAAATAATTACATGAAGACAAGAGCCACATGGAATCCCTCCCAAGAAGCTCATGTAACCCCCTCTTCTCCATAAAATCAATTATGGGTAAATAAAATAATAATAACAAGACTTAGCCCCTCAAGCCCCGTCTCTCATGGAATCATAGCCCCCTATCTCTTTTGTCCTTGTCGGTATTGCAACCAACAATGTATTTTATTAATGTATAGGAAGTGTTACATTTCCTAGGCAGTCTGGCCTATTTTCAACATTAACGGCACACCAACCTAAGTCATATATACATAATACATTATAGTTTATAAGGGTTAGAACCGAGATGTTACAATTAGTTTCATCAACAGTTTCAGTCACAGAGCTTATACAAGGGCACGCGCATGATAGCCATATAATTAGATGATAGGAAAAGTCTAAAAATAACCCAAAGAACATGATCAGTGGTACTATTTTTATCAAACTGAGGGGAACCAACAAAGAAATCCAGAGACAATGCAGGCCTAAAATCTCCCTCACAATATTTTTTCGACAGGTAAAGAAACAAAGAAAATACAGTTTTATCAACAACAAGAGACACCGAGACCACATTAATCTGTGAATAACTTGTATATAAACACTACAAATACCATATTCATCCATAATCCATACACAGTTGAAAAAAAAAACATATATCATAACTTTTGAAATGAACATACAATAACCAAATGCAAGAGCCAACTTTTTACTTAATTGAAGGGTAGAGAAAAAATCCATGGATGGATCAGTAAGAACCCTCATACCTAGGTGTAAAATTTTCCAAGAAGAATCTACAAAGTCATAATACCTCTACCACGACCAAACAAAGTGGAGGCAACAACAACCAACAAAATTACCAAATGTGAAATGGCAAGGGTGGAGACCCTCGAGGTAGGTTATAGCAACGTGCAATTACTAAACATCATCTCTACATATACTCCATCAACCATAGCTATTACAAACAAGCTATCCATACAATGCATAGCCCACTATCTCCACATTAATTCTATGCAAGTCATGTACACTTACATTTTCCTATGTTTCAAACTTAACCAATGTTCCATCGTTTTAAAAGAAATGTAATATATGTCAACAATTGCTAGGGATACCATGTCCCAATTATCAAATATTAACTTAAAGCAATGGCACATAACCCTCTTAACATGAAATCAAAGAAACCAAACACCATTATCATATATAACTTGAATCATAGAGTTTATTTGTTCCTTCAAATTGAGTGCAACATAATAGAACTTGTGAGGACCATCAACACAACATCATTACATCACCCATAAAAATTTTGTTTTCTCATTTGCTTCAAAGAGTGATTTAAAGGAAATAAACCAAAGAACTCATTTCACAACCAAGTCATGAGCAAGAAAAATGAGTCATCCTTCCTTCATATTCACACACGGGGTTCCACCTATATAATATATTATTAATTATACATAAATAATAAGGTATTGCAACCCATTTGCATGCAGGTACACTACGTTGTGATTTTGGGCATCAACAATGCTCAATGAGGTTCAATGTGTCTTCTCTTTGTTAAGTCTGGTTTTAGGCCTTAATAGTGATAGATTCATAATTGAGGTATTGTTAGGTTTCCTTCTCAAATTCTTCTAGTCAGAGTTAGGTCAAGTTGTCTACATTAATATTTATGAGTTCCTAGATAATACCATCCACAGACAGCTAGTGAACTTCCACTCTCGTAGACACTTTAGATATTGTACATATCTGATGAATATTTTTCTCACTAGCAACAATGTAGATATCCATAAAGGAATCAATATCTATTGAAATAAATTGGATGACTTCAATAATTTTTACCAATAAAATCATGCCAAAGGCCTACCAGACAATTTTCAATGTTAAACTACCCATAGTTGTTGAAGACATTTGAATTCACCTGTAGAATCCAAAAGACATAGTAGGAGACTGGACCCTTTTCATAAATTCTACAGTATTCTGGGTA
Source organism: Picea mariana (assembly GCA_032191745.1). Taxonomy (NCBI): domain Eukaryota; kingdom Viridiplantae; phylum Streptophyta; class Pinopsida; order Pinales; family Pinaceae; genus Picea; species Picea mariana. Next base: position 91,865 of record JASDQU010104625.1, on the reverse strand, counting down.
TATGGCTTTCATGAGTTTCATTATTTGTTTCCCATATTTTTGACCCCCAATTTTTTTTCTCTAGAGTTCATAAGACGAAAAATCATCTTTGAAACTAAAAATTTCATCAAATATTGTAGAACAAGCAATATAAAGTTTCCTTTTGTGATTGACCCATTCATTGTAAAATACAGAACATGTCTAGCACACGTTGAGGAAAATCTCAAAGATTTGGTATTTGCCAAAATGCCAGGTAAAAAATACGATCCTCATCAAATCATATCTAGAAGGAGGAGAATGGACAAGAATGCTCCATATGAGCATGATCCTATTCAAGGCCTGGATAATTTTGTAAATCTTGAAGAATGTGTAGATGTTGAAGCCCCTGTACAAAATGCACCAACACAATAGAGTATTCCAAAGGTGGTAATTAAGGTTCCAAAATCTAGTATACAGAGTAAGAGGACTATTTCAGAGGATATGGACATAGACCCTGAACACATTACCAGAAATAAAATCAAAACAATCTAGACAGAGCAATATGTACACTTGGAGGATGAAGGGACTAAAGAACAAACAGGCTTAGACATGTTGGAGAGTGGAACAAGTGTAATTGAATCCATAGTTGATCAATTATAAAGTGAAGGTAGTTTAGGAGCCTTCCATAGCCAGAAATACTATTTTTCTCATGCCTCAAAGGAATCCTTCGAGTCAAAGGAAGATTTATCTAAATGGTATGCAGAAAAAAGAAAGGAATCACCAAGTGAGATCATGAATCTATTTCCTGGGGTAAATAAATATTCCCAACACAAGTCTTCATTATTCACAATTAGATACACAGAAATGAAAACATTCAACAATTCCATAGAAGAAGAAGACAAGGTCCTTGAGATCAAAATAAAGTATGATAATATAATTGCCCCGGATAAGGTTCAATTCCAAAAGCAGACTAGTGACCTACTATATTCAGATTATTTAAATTTCAATTTGAAAAATGGAAAATTAACATCACTAGTTGCCAATCTTGAAGGTCAACTCAGGTAGGAAAAAGAAACAAGTAAATCATGGCATATTCAAATAAAGAAAACCTGAAGCTGATGACCCCAAAGAAATGAAATCCTTGTTTGATAAGAAAGACGAAGTGATTCTCAACCTGACGAAAAGGTTGAAAATGCCTGCTACAGAGCATCCCCAGAATGTAGAACTTGTAGCAATGGAACATGAAAAGGAAGATTTCAAGAAGCAATCACTATATTTTCAGGATAAATTTACGGAACTGGAAAAGGAAAAATGAGAATGGTCAAAAGAAAAGACAGAAATGGAAATGAGAGTCATATCTTTTTCTTCTGTTGTACCCTTTGTTACACCCTCTACTACTGAAAGAAAATTAGGCACTGAAGACATTTTCTAGGAAATGTCTCAGGTTAGATTAAAGGATGGGGAATTAAAACAATTGAAAGAGAATATCAATTAAATGGAACAAGAGGCTCAGAAAATGGATGAAAGAGTATCACAACTTAAAAAGAAAAATTCAGTCCTTCATGAAAAGGTGACTAAGATAAGCTCCAGGGTTAAAGGAAACATTTTGTTACAAGAATACAAGCACATCATCTGGGACTCCATATCAGTTGAGGTTACAAAAATCAAGACATATCTAATTTTTTTTAATGACAAGGAAAACATTACAGTTTTGGCTAAACAAAGATGAAAATTTATTAATGAAACTTTATCAAAAATACTAGCAGAATGGGCCTAGAATGTTTGTTTTCATAGGGGAAGACCCAAGGTTCAACACTTCAACAACGCACCAACAAAACCCTAGCTATCAACCCTTTCAACAACACCTGTGAAGAAGATGAAGTCTCACCCGAGGTAGAGGTAGGGGTGGTTGCAAGACTCAGATGTCTGCAACCTAGCTAGGACATAGATATGTGATTACAATACTCCAATAAAGCACTTTCCAGTTACCATCCGTTAGTATTCAAGAAGTATTTACTTCGCAGATAAAACTCTAATTACGGAGCAATGCAATATTCAACCAGATCTACACATCTAAGCACTTAGCATAAGGAAACAGATCAGATCTAGCATCTTATTCACATCGTTAGGCACTAAGCTATCATATTCATCTAAACATACATTATTGCACTAAGCACTAATCACATAAACAATATAACAACCATAATGCACAAACCGACCATAACATAGGATCTACGTGGTTCACCCCAGTGTGGGGCTACGTCCACCAACTCTTCTCTTCTTTATTATCTTATGTCAAGATTCTTACACGCATAGAGCATCAAAATCGTACTCCATAGAGGACAGGAGATTTGCACACACCTCGCCAGATCCTCCTTCCCCGAGTTAGGTCACAACACAAAGCCTTCTTATAGTCTACACATAAGCTTATTACAATCACTTACACTTAGCTTATGCAAGTGTTCAACACAACATGCACAAAGCATTCATACTATCCGCACTTAGCTCACTAGCCTCTTCCTACTTTTCCTAGATATCTATTTATACATTACAAAGGGGCCCTAAACATGGGTAAACCTATGGTATGACATCCCATACTCGTTACATAAGCCCAAAACCCAAAAGTGCCCTAAAAAGGGGCCAAGATCTCGCGATCTCCGCTTCGGCCTATGCTCTGCCTTTGACCAACCTGTCAAAGTCCCAAAATAGGTCAAACCTAACCAAGGATCTCCAAAACTTGGGCAAGGGCCAAGAGGCCCCCAACACTTACCTATGACTCATCCCGAGTCACTCTTATTTTGGTAAGTCTCCCTCAAACGCCTTGAGCTTGGATCGAGTTGCTTCGCCAAGGCCTCCTGCCAAGGGAACTCTTGAATAACTGCCTCGTTCACATGTCCCTCTAAGAATTGTTCTACCGAAGTGACTACTTGTTCCAGCTCTACTCCTCAACCTTCAATCTCCTCAAAAGGTAGGCAAGCTTCATCCTAGACTGGTTGGAGCTTCTGAGTTACTTCCATGAATCTGCTTTGTATGGCATGGACTTGTTGTTGAGTTGTGCACTGTTCTTGGGATCTTTTCATCCTCTCAATTGCTGAAAGAAGCTTTAGCTACACTTGTACTACTTTTTCTTGTTTCTTTGCCTCCTGGAGATGTGACTCCAATGTCTTCAGTTCAGGGTCCTTGGTAAGTCTCTCATATGTTTGGGCACTGTGAATTCTTATTTGTTTACATTCCATGATGAATGCTTTGATCCTTTCAACTGCACTCCCAAAAGTTGCTTCTCTCTAATCTCACACTTCCTACTGAGTGCTTGACACTGTTTGTAGCTCTAGTTCTGCGACTCTCTGTTAAATATTTTGGATGGCTTCAAAAATATTTTCCACTTGATTCTCCACTGGGTCTTCCTCCATTTCATCTAATCCCATCAAAGAATAAAGTGTTATGCGAACTTCTTATTTGACTCCAACCTACTCTATGAGTAGTTGTTCTTTCTTCTGCTAGATCTACGCTCTATCCTCTTCAAACTTGGTTTGGATTTCATCCTTCTCCTGTTGTGCAACTTTGAGTTGCTCTATCACTTCCTCTTGTTCTTTCTTCAGGGCTGCTATGGCCTATTCTTTTTCTTCCTGTGTGTGACAAAGGTGAGCTTCAATCACATCAGTTATTATATGGAGTTGGGCAGGCTCATCTCCCAACCCTATTTCATATGATGGCGGGGGCGCAATGGACACTACGTGACTAGAGTGAAGGGATTGATGGAGACCTATTAGCTGTGTCTCAATTCTATCGTACATGGATTCTTGTTTTTCTTCAGTTCTCTGCAAAATATC
>JASDQU010104625.1:38833-50697 GCA_032191745.1 Picea mariana | reverse complement strand
GTATTCGATGGGGAGACTTGCACTCCTTTCATTGATGAGGCTTGATCTCCTATGAACATCACCTTCTCATCCATTAGATCGATTAGAATTTCCTCTACTGACTTTTCTACTGTGCTAATGTCGTCCAAAATGCACGCTCAAGATCGGATATCTCAGGTTGATGAACAAATACTCAATGCAATGGAATGGATGGAGAGGTCTTAATGATCACTATGAAATCAACTAGTTCTCTATGGGCTTGGATAATCACAATTGGAAAAAGTGTTCTAGGTGCAATGCTTGACGGGATAAATAGACAACATTGTAATTGTTTTTTCCAACGGGTTGAAAAGACTTAATCAATGAAATTCCATCCTTTATTGTGTGGCCCTAACAATCCAAAGGTGAGATTTTGGTCCATAACCACTCTTCTAACCATTCGGGATCATTGGTATAACGTTCATAATGCCTCCAATGGTGACATTTCTCCACCATGGCGAAGTGCCAATCTGTGTTGTACTGATATTCTGGCGAAGTTCAAATTTTGGAAACCTTCCTTCTGCGAAGTTCTTTCTGAAGCTTCTTGTAATTTTTCTAACTTTTCTTTCTTCTTGCTGAGATTTCTAGCATTTCTCCCTATAATCTGAGTTACTGGGTTCGTCTTCATATTTTGATTCTTATCTTCTCTTGGCATAGTAACTTCGCATTGTTGACGGTCTTTCATAAGGTTCGAGTGCAATAATTCTTTTGTATCTAGAGTAGGCGATCTACTTTCCTGTGTGGATGGGTTCTTCAATTTTGTCTGTGTTCTTTCGGCTTCATCATCCAGATCCCTGGTCCTTAGCATCTTTGACTTGTCCTCTTGTTCTGATATCAAGTGTGTTATTCTCCTAGTCATGAAATCTATTAATTCTTTCTTTTTCTATTCTAGGTCTTCCTCTTCTTTTCTTCTTCGGATATGATCTTTCTCAATACAGGTTTTTCCTAATAGCATAGCAAATGGGGAATTTTTCTCAATAAACTTAATGACCTCAAATTCTTACTCTGTTGAAGTTCCATGAGCACTCATAGATGTCTGGGTAAGTCTTCCAAATAGGTTGATTAGCTTTTCTCTAAATAATCCTATTCCTCCCAATGAGGGAAGCATAGCAGGTTTTCACAAAATTTCCCAAGTTCTTTCTATCATGATATTCACCTGTGTTTCCTCATCCAAAACATAGTCTATGTCAAAGTCTCCTATTCTTGCTTCTATGCATTCTTTTTCTTTTAAGATTTGTGATAGATTAGTGTTTGTGTGATCATTCAGGGTTTCCTTCATATTTAGTAATAAAGTCTCTGATTCTTTTTGGGATTCTTCCATAATGTTAGTATCTTAGCCTTTCTCATGGTTTTCTTGTCTCATATTCATCTTTTCAACTTTAGCAATCGTTCTAGGGAAATCCAAAACTTCATGGTACATAGATTTACAACAAATATAACTAGGTCTTCTACTAGGGCATTCCTTAGCAAGGTGTCTTGGTCTTCTGCAACTATAAAAAAGGGTTAATCCTATCTTTCTGTTAAATGATCCCCAACTTTTCCTATACTGCGCACTGTGGTCAAAGTAACTAACTTGAAAAAAATTCTTTCTAGGATCATGTATCCATTTGTCAGTCCAAACATCCTTTCTATGCACATGAATAACATATCCCTCACTATTTCTATCAGATCTACTGATATCAAATCTTATTTCTTCTAGTTGTGCCCAATTTTTCAGGCTAGGACAAAATTTATCAAACATACCTAGATACATACTTTCAAAATAAAAATTTCCACTTATCTTACCTTTATCAGAGCACAAATATTTCAAATCTTACCTCTTTTGACAAAAAATTTCACTGATCTTCCCTCTTTTCTTCATATATGGTTCCTTTCTTATCACAAATATTCACAATTCTAGTAGAATACTGCACACTAAAGAAACAAATCTATGCACAGATCTTTCTTTCTTTTCCTCAGTTCCCAGCAATCATAGTTTCAGGTCCCCACAACAAAACCATTTGTTGGAACAGGGGCAGAACTGGGGTTAAACGCTTCAACACCGCACCAAAAAAACCCTAACTATCGAGCCTTTTGGTAACACCTGTGAAGCCGATGAAGTCTCACCCTAGGTAGAGGTAGGGGTGGTTGTAGGACTCATATGCCTGCAACCTAGTTGGGACACATATCTATGATTATAATACTATAATAAAGAACTTGGAAGTTACCATCCGTTAGTATTCAACCAGTATTTAATTCGCAAATAAAACCCTAATTATGGAGCAACACAGTATTCAACCAGATATACACATATAATAAATTAGCATAAGGAAACATATCATATCTAGCATCTTATTCACATCATTAGACACTAAGCTATCATATTCATCTAAACATACATTATTGCACTGAGCACTAATCACATAAACAATATAAAAAACATAATGCACAAAGCAACCATAACATAGGATATATGTGGTTCACCTGAGCATTGGGCCACATCCACGAACTCTTCTCTTATTTATTATCTTCTTTGAAGCTTCTTACAGACACAGAGCGTCAAAATCCTACTCCGCATAGGACAGGAGATCTGTGTGCACCTCACTCGATCCTCCTTCCCTGAGTTAGGTCACAACACAAAACCTTCTTACAGTCTACACATAATCTTCTTACAATCACCTGCACTTAGATTCTGCAAGTGTTCAACACAACATGCACAAAGCATTCATACTATCCTCACTTAACTCACTGACATATTCCTACTTCACCTAAATATATACTTATACATTAAAAAGGGGGCATAAACATCGGTAAACCAATGGGCCGACATCCGATACCCGTTACATAATCCCAAAACCTAAAATTTCCCTAAAAAGGGGTTGAGATACAATGATCTTTGCTTTGACTTGCACTTTGCCTTCGACTAACCTGTTGAAGTTCCAAAATAGGTCAAACCTGACCAAGGATCTCAAAAACTTGGTCAAGGGCCAACAACACTATCAATATCCTTAATAAAATACCTTCATCAAGTTTGTAGACAATTGGGGTCAAATATAGAATTGCTTATATAATATGGGATAGAAGAATCATAACCAAGAACAACCTCTTGAATTCAGTCTAGAATAAAGCATCCCAGTTGGAAAAGAGTGTTAAGGATTTTAAGGATTTGTTTGAAGAACTATTTATCAAAGGTATTCCATCATTCTAGGATGGAAATGGAATTTACATGAACAGGAAGCCTACAATGCACTCTTGACACAAGCGAGGATGGATCACTCTAGGTTTGAAGACATAGATAATGTTCTAAAGGGAGCAAATGTGGTAGAAATGTTAGCCATAGATTTTGAAATTTTGAATAAATTTAAGATAATAAAATTAGGCCTTCCTGTCATGTTGTATCTCTTGCATTGATTTGGAAATTTGAAGAAAATAAATGATGGATTATGATATTCCTTCTGAATTACAATGGAACGAAATAGTAAGATTGGGTAAAACTAAATGTAATTTTCCAGGTCCTATTAAATGACCATACAACTCTCAACAGAGTATGGGTCTATACATCACCCAATCATATTAAGACACTCTCAAGGTCAGAGGGGCAAAGATAAGGATAAAGTTGTTGAAATATCTCAAGGATCCTGATWTTTTGAACTACTAGTTTTTTATAAATATTGTAACACATAATGTACAAAGGGTGGGAGAAAGTTTGATGAATTGAGTATTTTGAGAGTCTTTGTACTGTAACATTTTCTTTAAGAATTAATAAATTTGGGTGAATCGACGCTTCTAGGATCCAATCTTGCTTCATAGATTCATGTGCAAGTGACTGTGTAGCATGTTCACTTCAGTTATGTTATTCTTTCAGTTTATTTCTCTCTTTCCATATATGAATGATATTCAACTGAAACATTGTTTAAGAATTCATCATGTTGATGCTATGTCACATAGTTTAAAATATAAATGATGTTTTCTTCTACTAAAATAGTTTAAGAAAGTTCAAAATACGGTTTCTTAAAGTGTTGATTTATGTTTTTCTTTTGTCCTTTCTGATATAACAACATTTAAATTAAACCAACACACAGTTAGTGATTATCTTTCCTCTTAATTATTTTCCCATTAATTAACAGATTACCCACATATTCATATGCTTCAACCTTTTGACTGCATGCCCAATGGATTTCTCATAGGCTGAAACATCAAATCCCATCCAAAAATTTATTCAAAATCCAAGGACCTAACCTCGAGAAACAAAAAACAAATTTGTCCTTTCAGTGATTGATTTGGGAGAGATCCCTCTCTCAGACTGGAAGGGTTAGATTCCAGTTTCTAAAGTTGGTTTGTGATTACCTTTGGGTTTCTTTTCTCAGCCTAAAGAAATTGCAGAGTGATAACATAATTGAAGGATAAATTCTATTTATTTTCAATGCAATGCACATTGCATCCAAATGCTTAATGCTTTTATGTCAATATATCAGGATTTTTGGAAATTCTTTCCACTTTAATTTCCCTACACATTCATTGAGGTTTCCATTCATTTGTGTTGGTAACTTGACTGAATCATATCGTAACCATGAAAAAGAAAAATAATATAAATATAGAATGAAAAAAATTGAAGCTACAACATACAATTTCATAATATTATCTTAGTGTATTGCATAGGGTTCACTCCATAGTTATGATTTCCACTTAATGTGGCTACATTTTAACATTTAAGGTGTCATGAATCATTGAAAATGGATTCTTCCACTTATATTTTGTATGTTTCAACAAAGGCCTTCCCAAAGGTTCCAACTTATTTTGAAATCCCTACAAATTGTAGAAGTCTATATCCTCAAGATTTTATAATTGGGTTTTCTTATTTATGAAATTAAGACACCCTTTAACATCCAATTTTAAATATGTTAAAGCTTGCATATTAAGGGAAAGTAGATTGGAAAAACATACATGAAAGGAAACACATACTTCAGGTCATCACCACATGAATCTTTGGTATGAAATACTCTGTACATCTCCACTTGTATTCTTTCAAATTCAGAAATTGTTAGAATGATCAATACAATTTGTTCTTTGTGCTTCTACCAACCATGAATACATCAAAACCTACATTATTTATACAAAAATTCATTTAATTTAGTTTGAAATGATTACAATAGAATAGAAAATTTTAGTTCACAAAATATGGGATTTGTGGATATTCGTGCAGTTTGGTCCTCTATCTTCATCCTTTGAATTTGATTGTATATTTATTTGATTTTCTTCCCTTTTGTTGATAACTGGAAATAATTTACTCGATCCTGGGAAATTATATTTGTTCTTGCCCAATCTGACTATTTCTTTCCATTGCCATTCAGAATGAATATCATAACCTGTCATTTCTTTCAATAAAATTTCCAAGTTAGTACAAGTGGCATAAAACATGGCAGGTAGCCCAAGTTTGACTGTATTAAATTGACTTAGAATTTTGAAATATGTACTCAGTTTATCAACTAAAGCATCCCCTTTCAAACCCTCCTCCAGGGTTTCAAATTTGGAGTGGTCCATCCTTGATTGAGTCAAGAGTGAATTTTATTCTTCTTGATCCTGCAACTTACCTTTACCATCTGAGAATGATGGAAGGCTCGTTATGAACATTTCTTCAAATAAATTATTTAAATTTTGCATACTTTGTTCCATCTGTATTACTTTATTAAGAACTGATTTCAAAAGATCATATTTTGTAATAATCCTTCTGGCCCAGATGATCGACGAAGTTCAGTCCTTTACCCCAATGGTATGAATATCGACAGGAGGAATTGAGTTGAGAAGATTAATGGCATTTTCTGCCCATTAAGATGGCTTTTTGGCTAAAGTATCATTAAAAATAGTGCATCTATGCATGGCTGTGATTGCTTTATTATATTTATCACTTAAAAAATTCAAATATGATCTAAATTTAGCAACCTGGACAACTATAGAATCACATATGTTATGTTTATCTCCTTGTAGTAGACCTTTACCTCTCAATATTTAATTCAACTTATTATTATTCTCCTGCAAGACTACCTTTTCCTATTGAACTTGGGATAGCTTTCATCCTTTGTGCGCACTTCCTTCTCCAATTTCTCCATGTTTTCCTTTAACCCTTTGATCGATCCTTCTTTTAGACTGACTTGTGACATAGCCTGAACAATGTCTTCAGTGGTTGATCCAATTCCTGCAACAAGATCCAAAACCATCACTTTATTTAACAACTCTACCTTTTCTAGTTGCAAACGATTAGCCTTACAATCCAGTTCTTCCTTCCTAAATGTTTCTTTTTCCTTCTCTAAAGCTACCAAATATGTTATATGTGGGTTTTCTATAGCAGGAATCTTAAACGTTTTCTTCAAACTCTGAATTATTTTATATTTTTCATCCAATAAAGACTTCAAACCTTGAGGACCTTCAGATTCAAGCCTTTTAATTTCAGTTTTCCAAGATTTGTTGGTTGCCTTTTCCTGTCTTATTTGTCTTTCTAATTTTACAGCTAAGGATGCCATCTTTGAATTTTTCAAATTTAAACTCAAATAATTAGAATACAACAAATCATTGGTCTGCTTGTGGAATTTCACTTTGTCAGGGGAACTTATATCGTCATATTTGATTTTAATCTTTAACACTTTATCTTCCTCTGCAACTACAATATTAAAAGTTTTATTTTCATATACCTCACATTTAACAAGGAAGATTTCAATTGAAATTTTGTTTCTACTTCAAGGAACAAATCACTTCTTTCACCCAAAGCCACATTTCTCTTTTCAACATATTGTTTTTCTAAGTCTTCTCTAGACTCATAAGTTGCATCAAGTGTTTTATCAAAATAATATCTTTGACTGTGAAAAATTCTTGAGATGCTTTCACTTTCAAACTGACTTCTTTCCTCAATTTAGACAATGTTGTTACCACTTTCCATAGTTTTCAAATTCAATTGATCTTTGGGTCCTTCATCTTCCAAATCTACAATCTTCTTTTGCTAAACAATTTCCATCTTCAATATCCATAGTCTCTTAAATGATTCTTTTGTTGTACACATTGGCTTTAGGAATTTTAATCACCAACTTTTGAGGAGCTTGTTGTGTTTGGACTTGCTGCAATGGTGCTTCCACATCAATACACAATTCCAGATTAGCTATTTTATCCAAGAGTTACACATTCTCATGTTCATAAGGTGCATTTTTATTCATCTATCTTTTCTTGGATATGATATGATGTGGATCGTATTTTCTTCCTTGAGTTTTTCTTTAACCTGTGATAAAAATGGTATGGAATTAACAACAAAAGGACCAATAACAAAGGGGAATATGATGTTAGAGGCTCTGTGTAGTTTGATAAAGTTATTTGTCTCATAGATGATTCTATGTTTGATGAACTCAAGAGAAAAAACATTGGGAGTTAGGAAAATACGCAACATATAAGTAGACTCATGAAAAACATATACCCAGATGACTGTTGAATGCAAAAAAAGTACCCAGCCTCCTATTTTGTTTTCTAGATTTGGCTACAGGTGAATCTTCATGTCCTCCAAAAATATGCATAAACTTGTATTGAAAATCAATGAATAGATTCTTGACACGACCTTGTTGATGAATATGAGCAAAGTGATTATTTTACATTCAGTAGCTACAAAAGTTTCTTCAAGGATTTATCCATGGTTACTTTCTAAGAAAACCTTTAACATATATATATAATATTGGAAATGTCTCAAAGAGTGGAAATTCACTAGATTCTTGTGAATGGTGTCACCTAGGAATTTATCAAAATTAATTTGGACTGACTGACTAGACTTTGACTTGAAAAAAATCAAAAGAAATACAAGCATGACTTCAACAACATATTTATCACTATCTAGACCTACGACTTTATTCAATATAGAACAAACCCATTGAAATTCAATGAACATCATGTTGATACTCACTGGTAAGGATAGACTCTCTCACATTTGTTCAGGTTTAATGATTTGTTGTAGAAATTGACTTTTGAGCTCTCACTGGCATTCTCTACAAACCCTAATAAATTTTCATTTGTTGAATGGATCATAATTAAAGGAAAATGAATTTGGGATATTGAGTGACTTTCAGATGGACAAATTATCTATTCTACATAGGCCTTGAGACCCCTATTCATTGACAATTACCCTTTTATAAATGGGAATATTGTTTAGCGCACCAACCTACCAATTCAAGAAATGGGAAAGAAAACTCGACAACATACGGGAAAATGGAGGCCTAAAATGCTTATAAAATTGGAATACTCTTTCCATTTATATCATCCAAGTTGCTTTGAGACATAGAAATGGGGGAAATAGTGATATTAGGGTCAAATACATCTGCATCTCTGTGTATTAGGGTGTCCTCATTACTTTCAGGGTCTTTCACTACTACTAATAATACTATGGGATCCATGGAGATGGGATAAATACTTGGAAATGGGTTGTGATGCTGAAACTATGCTCTACAACAAAAAAATGGTAGTCGTGACAGTGTTCCAATGATCCCTGAGTTTGAAAATAATAAAAAATAAAAATGTCAAATCGACATTTTATACTTTTCACTTTATGGAGATGTGGACTCGTAGTTTTGGAACAAATCTCTTCTCATTATGCAATCAACTCGATGTTGACACATACTCCTCAATGGAAACCATAGTTTGGACTGCGCGACCACCCTTCAAAACTATCCCCTATGCAAATTTGAATTCCGCAATGATTTCTAGTCATCGATTATGATGGATCATGATCAAAGTTATTATGGGCCCAATCTAATTGATTTCTTCATGAAATTTAACTTCTTTGTGACTTTTTTAACCTTCCTGTCAATATATCTATTTTTTTTTAAATAGTTATATTTCGTCACTCTTGCGACTACACAAATCATCGATAGTCTCTCTTGTGACACTCATCCTAGGTTTCCTTCGTGCGACGATCATCCTCGATCGTCTCTCTTTCGATGATCATATTCACTTTTCATTCTTCTGACGATGACCATTCAAGGTCTCTCTTGGGATGATTGTCCTCGGTTGTTGTTCGTGCGACGATCGTCCTATGTTTTCATTCTTATGATGACAATCTTCGGTTTTTTTTCTTGCGACGATGACCATTGGGCATCTCTGTTGCGACGACCTACATAAGTCATATCTCTTGAAACTACCATCGTAGGTTGTCACTCTTGCGACATTATTCCAGGTTTGTCGCACTTTTGATGGGATATGATGCGACATTTGAGGGGCCCAAGATATGTCACAATCTCCACGACATAACATCACAAGAGTCTTGAAATGACCGTCACAAAATGACCCAAATTTACTAATGTCACCAATACACTTTCTCCTTGTGTATATAGCTTCTTATGACTTTATCGAAAGATGTTAATTGATTTTAAATTATTATAAACATAGCTATGTTCGCAAGGTCTTTTCTCTAATTAGAAATTAGAGTCTTACACTTTAGACGAGTTCTTTCATATATTTCGAAATTACTAGTCTTACACCCTAGACAAGCATGTAATATTATTCATATAACATATATTTGATATATAATATTAATCCTATATAAAATCTTCATATGTAAAAAAATACACATCTAAGACTATAGATGTATATTGTGCCAATATATGTATATATAGTCCACATAAAAATAACTCACAAACCCTAGAATCATTAAACTAAGAATATTATATATGTCGTGAACATATATCAAGCCAAGGTTTAAACGTATTAAAAAGAAATCGAATTAATCTTAGGGCAACTTAAATCACTTATCACTTAAGGATTACTTAGCGTTATTAGAAAAATCAAAGGGTAATGCTAACCTTCTTGCTTATGATATGACGTCTCCTCTAGAATTGAATGCACTATCAATGTAGCTAAGGGTTCACTTCACAGAGCACACTACCACTGAGCCACACTACCACTGAGCTTTTAGTCCTACGATTACTCATTCCCTTAATCTCCTTACTCGCTATCACGTGCTAGAGCCTCTGTCATGAACCTATTTCACGTGATAGAGCCTTTGTACCTTGTTCCATTAACGTCTATCACCATATGTCATGAATTGGGTTTTTGAAGGAAATTTTGGGTCCTAAGCATTATTTTTTCTCCTATCCTTTCATTCTATTCCATGGGGAGGCCTCGACCCTCCCTGGTTTTTCCTTGGTAAAAACCCTTTCTCAAGATATCTAGTTGTCATCTGCTTGTCCCCTATTTGCAGTTTACKCTCACTCATTCATCTCTSATATCTTCGTAATATATCCTCCTATGTTTTGGTTGAAGGTCGAGAGACGTCCTGTGTTACAAATTCGTATGATATGTTACTCTTTCACAGTTTAAAACTCATTGATTATTATTGTACATCCATCATTTAATAATTTTTATATTATTACTTTTTATTACTCTTGATTATTTAGTATCATTTGATAACTTTTTATTTTATATGCATCCAAAACTAATAATGGGCCTCTTGTATGCGATGACCYATCAGGATGGATACGCCACATTCTCCCTTCCTTTGGATATGATTCGAGACTCTTCCTATTTTCATACATGGCGAGGGCATGCTTGAAGTTATAAGTGGGCCTTCTCCTCTTTAAACAAAATATCATTTTCTTCATTAAAAGTTACAAGGTCCTAGTTGAACTATGTACATTCACTTGTTAAATTATCGTATGGAGTAATAAAWTTTTCATAYATTTMTTTACAAGTTGTAATCATCGCAACTCGAGACGAGTTGGAAAGGAAAGGGAAAGGTAATCGAGTTCCTTTCCTTGGCATACAAGGAAGAGATCATATAATTTATCGTCTTTGTAAACTTTTACTAGGCAGATTAACATAGAAGAAAAATCATTGACTCTATAGTCTCTAGCTGAGGAAAAAAAATCCTGCAGTTTATTTAAAGCATTGAGGCACTTTATTAAACATGGGAACAACTTGTTGATAATAATACATCATATTTTAATGTGATTGTTTCCATAGTTTTAGAAAATGTTATCCATCTCATGGTTACTTGGAATTTATATTTTCACAGTAAACATATATGTGACTATTTGGAATCATATGTGTAAATATTTAGAATCATATATGTATACATATATATACTTAGATATCATATAAATATTTAAGTCACAGAACTACCCTTATATGAATAACCTATTCATATTTATTTCGGTCATAATGATCAACATATTAGAGTACATTTATGTATAAATTCACATGTTATTTTACTATTCCAAATATACAGTAGAAAATGCACATTCTAATATTGCCATAAAAATAATGATATGAAACTAAACATATATAAATGAAACTTAGAAAACAGAAGGAACAACAAAGTTCTACCCAACCATAGAGAAAATCAACCAAATTTACTTGATTCAGTCACCCCCAAGCCTGATAATGAATCCATAAGGACAAAAAGATAAGCCTTCCTATCAGCAAGTCTTTGTGTTTCTGAAGTTTCTTAACACCTTAGTACTCACACATCAACTCCTCAGTTCTCTTTTTTGAAAATAATTCTTCTAGAGGTTCTTCCTGAGTGGCACATGCTACGAACCATCCTGCTTCCTCACACATGTGTATTTATCAGTTTTTGTAGGTCTTAGTCCTTTTTCCAAATCTCTTTTCCTCTTGGGAATTTTCACAACTTGGAAATCCATGATTTTCATTGTGTGATAATCAGCCATATTGAATTCGGACACATGTCCTTTCATTCCTAGATTTGGATTCATCTCTTTCCCCATTCATGGATTCATAATCACCTCTTTTAAATTGGTTTCTCCTTTTGTTCCCTCCTTTATTAATTAAATAAAAATATTGCCTCTTACATCTATCCAGTAAATCAGGACACTTGGCAAGTCACT
>JASDQU010104624.1:161440-174368 GCA_032191745.1 Picea mariana | reverse complement strand
TTCTTAGGAGGGAGGCCATGTGGCTCTTGTCTTCATGTAATTTGAACATCCCTTGGGGGATGTTTTGGGTCTTCTTCGTCTTCTTCCCCTTGTTCTTCTTCTTCTTCCTTTATCCTCACTCATTCTAGCTATTTCGTGTGCTCTTGTTCTGAGCATGGATACAAATAGTAGTTTGGGTGGATCCTGGTTAATTTTGCTCATATTTGCGAATCTCGAGAGTCCCAGCATGGATATTCTTGACTAGAAGCATTGGAGCCCTCGAAGGAGATGGACAGCCTGAGGGACTATGTAGCAGTGAAGGGGGTCCATTCTCTTGGGTTGTGTAGGCTAGGTAGAAGAGAGTTGGTGTACTTTGGATTCTTGTGAGTGTTAAAGGCATGTGATAGATTCAGTGTTGAAAGGCCTGTTAGTTATGAGATTGATGGTAGTTCGAATAGAATTTTCCTCAGCTAAGAATCCTTGTAATTTCTAGTAGGGAGATTTCCTTACTAGTAGCACTGGATCCATTCAGAGAAATGGGATAGAATGAGGGATTGCATGACAGAGAAGGGTGTCTATTTCTTTCGGTTTTGCAAGCTGAGGGGGAAAGAGAGATGAAAATTCGAATTTGTTGTGTAGTTGGGAAACCTGAGAGTTAGTTAGCCAATTGTTGTGTGTTTTAGATTTGGCCTAGGACCTATCCTTGTGGATTCATAGCCCTGGCTCATGGGTGACTTGTTGTTGAGAGTAAAATAACAACAATGTCTATGGTTGGGAGGAATGTCCTTGGTCTATAGCCAGTTGCTGAACATTTACTTGCAAAAATAAGTGCTCTTTGTGTTTTCTGTCTAATGTTTATTTCCGCTCTGTATTTAATTATCTCTAAGATATGTATTTTTAATGTGTCTGTTTGCTGGTTATTTGTTGTGCATGCCATGTTGTTTACTTCTTTATGCTATAGCAGGGATCTTGACTTATTCATGTAATTTCATGCCTCTATTATTAATGAGAAGTCTTTTAATTTCGAGATAAGTTCATGGAACTGAGTTTTGGGTCTGCAACGTGCCCTTCTTATTAGTGGTTGGGTTTGTTGTGGCCTGTTTAAGTAGCATAGATCAACCTATGGGAGGATGGGTACATTACAGATGCAGATACATGGAAGATTGGTGTAAAGGAAGTTAGAACTTCAGGAAATATGTATGTTCTAGAAGAAGGGAAAGAAATATGTTGCATTGGTAAGACAAATGAGAGCTGTGTTAGCGTCAGAAGTCACTCCTAGATTGCAGCAGGAGAAGAGCCCGACGCCCATCAGTTTATGTCACGATTTGTTTATAAAAAGGGGTGATTGAATGGAAGTTAACTCAAAACAATGTTGTTCTAACTCCGAAACTAGGCCAGGCATGCATGGGCAAGTGAGGTCTTAGATAAACTTTAGACAGTGAGTTGTAGTAAGGGTGAGTAGGGGGAAGACTTGTATAAGAGAACTGCAAAGGTCTGTCGTAAACATCAGGTTTCTAACAGACTGTAGGAGAAAACATCTAAACGCAAGATCTTCTTACATTCAAACGCAGAAAACTGGAGAATACAACAATGCAACAATAAATCCTTTATCGTAACATAATTGCAATAATTCATGTGAATCAGTCAATCATGAACTCCCTCAGTATGAGATGAAAACTAGATAGGGTAGGAAAAATGTATGTCATTAAACAAGAAATCTTACATACAGATGCATAACCAGAGAACTAGAGTGTCTGTTAAAACTTTACAATTGGGAGCTTCGCTCTACCATCGATACTTTCAAAAATGCAAAAAACTGAGTACATATACTCAGAAAAATTTGCCCAATAGAGGCATGCTTGCCTTCCAAGGCGTAGTGTCCCTTCAATCAAGCTTCGGACGAAAATCCTTCGTTAGACGTCTTCTTAATTTTGTGTGGCCTTTGCAGGGGAGGTAGCTGAAACATTAAAGGCTGAAATGGTGTGTGCAGACTCCTCTGGTCAGATGAGAACTCGGCATGACCCTTTTTTGAGAAAATGAATGTACAGGACCATCTCGGGCAGACTTCTTTCCGGAACCTCCATGCCTTGCATTCAATGAGTGGGCCGAGGTTTCAACTACCTCCATTCATCTTCATTTATTTTTAACGGGGACCAAGACCGAGGTCGAGCCGAAGTGGTCTTTTGGAGAACGCGGTGATCCTTTCTGTGGCTAAACCCGACATTTCGGCCCCTTTGCACAACTCTTTTTCTTTCCCCAAGTGACCACGCGTCAAGACCGTGGGCCCAACCTCTAAGCACTTTCGGTGCTTCACGTCTCACAGCTAGGAGGAGGTTGATTCTTGCTATTCAAAGTCGCGATGCGCGAAGAGGCAGTAGAGCCTAATTGCGCACCATGTACCCTCCTTTTGATCGGACAACCCAGAATACTTTCGACGATATTGTGGGCCCGTCATTTAAAAATTCTTTGTGTTTCATGACTCGCGGGTTCGTGGGTCGAAGGCCCTTGGCTCCTCTTTTCCAAACTCCTGCTCCCCAAGATGGAGATACGGGTTGAGCTCCTTCCCTGGTCAACGCTCTCTACATGTAATCGTCGGCTAGAGCTCAAGTACTAGTGCCTCTCGCTACTCATGAACTTTGGGAGTATTGAACTTTGGCATTCTCCCCTCACGAAGTCCCGAGACGTGATGGTCAGCAATGGTTGACCCCCTCCGGACACTTTTCGTAACTCAGAATCTCACGCAACCAAAGGATATGGTCCGCCCTTCGAACTCACGAACCCCGAGTTCGAGAAATAACACTGCGCTTGAACTGCTCGTGATTGACGGCCTTCGTAACTTCACGAGTGCCTCCCGAAGAATTCCGACCGTTAACTTCCTTACAAACCTTTTTGCGCTATACTTGGCGCGACTTGGTTAACTACAATTACCCGCTAACCGCTGCTCTTCTCTGTCGTTGAAGAACAAAATGCCTGCTCACTTGATTTTAAGTCCGAAAAGGACTTCTTCTGTGTGCTGCGCTTGGGCGCTTCTCATGCAACTTGTAGACCTGGATATCTCTATGCTGAAGACAAGTAATGTTGCTAACAAGCTGGATTTGGCACGAAAGAATAGGTCATCTTGTTTTTAATCAGCTTGTCAAGATAGGAAGAAAATATGTTGTCTAAGATATGCCTAAAATTTCCAAACTTGAGAATATTTTCTGCAAGTCATGTCAATTTGGAAAGCAGTCAAGAGTTCAATTCAAGGCAAGAGAACACTCCACCAATGATAGGTGACACTATTGATTGGAAGAAGATCGCTTCCTTGACGGAGCCATCCAATGGTGTAGGGTTGTGGGTGTGGAATTGTCGACAAGGATAGCCGCTTGATGACCTCTATTGAGATGACGTTTTTCTATCTACCACTATCAACGATGAAGTGCATCATAGTGTATTTTACCCACATCTGTGATTTAAAGAGGCGTTGGCCTTCCTTGCTCTCATTAGGTTTAGCGGGATGGATCTTGGTGGTAGTAACAGTGGCATTGGGTTCTGTGTCAATGATCCATCTCCCCTTTTCTAGTTATGACTCAGAGTCGAAACCCGCATCTGATTCATAGGCTTTTACCTCAGCCACCAATGACTGCTTTGAGCGACAATCAACATTTTTATGCCAGGGGCTCTTATGGAAGTCACACCAATTCCAGGTATATTTCTTCATCTTCCCATTATCCTTCTTTGCTTGCGACTTGGACTGGTTGTCACAACCCCAATATATCACATGTGTGGACCTCCAACTCAGGGGGAACGATTCATCCTAAATCATTGCCAATTTTCCAGAAATTATAGGATCATGCCTAGATTCGTGGGAACTGCATTTCCTTTATTAGCTAATGGTTTTACTCAACCTCCATTGATGGAAAATGGTTTTGATTTGATTGTTCATGGATTGGATTGTCTGGAACCAAATTTTTAATGTAAAAAGTATATAAATTGAGTGATGGCTCTAAGCCAAGGGAGGAATTATTATGTTGTAGATTGGATTTCTGAGAAAACTCTTTTTGTAAATTCACTTGCTGAAGATCAATGGAAGTTTGAATTCAATGATCCTATGTGTATTTTATCATTTAGCATCTATTTATCTGGAAGCTTCCATGTTGGCATCGACAAGGGCCCACCAATCTGGCTTGGTAAGCTCATTGTAAATTATTAGTATAGATTTTTATTTCTTGTACTCGTTGTTTTGATTTCATTTTTGATTTCACTATTAGAATTGATTGCACAATGTGGAAGTACAGGAATAGTTGAGAGTCCATCATTCGCATTACATAAGCCATCAAATGGAACATCTCATTAAAACTTATGTTTCCTGTGTACAAATGAAGTAATTTTCCATAATTGCAAGATTGTAAGATTGTATTAAATTTATGTTTGTGATGCATCAATTTATTTTGAAGAGCGTGCAGAATTAGATAAGAATTCCTTACAAGTTTGAAGTGAGTTGTTACAGGAAATTAGATCAAACCTCCATCTCTCACATACATGCGCTTATAATGGAGTGTTTATACTCTGCCTGGTAGTTCTCTTAGCTCAGTAGAGTTTCCAAAATGTTAATGAGTGATTGTGTGTTTGTTACAGGAGATAGACTGATAGCCCATATTTATCTTTCATGAGCCTATAATGAGCAGATCTATTCCCTGAACAAGAATTCTGAATTATACACTTGTTGATAAGTTTTTCTTTCTAGATTTTGAATTGTTTGAAGAGTGTTATCAGATTTGCTTGTTAGTTGTTGTTAAGGATAGTAGCTATAGATAACTGAGTCAAAGTCCATCTTTCCACTTCATGAGCTTGTAAATGGACAAGTCATTATATCAGAAAGATATTTTGAATGCATGATTGCTAAGATTTTGTTTGCGAGATTTTCTTTCTGAATTTTGAAATAAATGGAGAATGTTATTTGAAAAGTGTGAAAATAGAGTATTTTGTTATTGATGGTTTTCTTATCTAAGCTATACTAAACAGACATAGGAACTTATCTGTTATCGACACATATAGTGCATCAACTCTATTGATTACGAATCCCGGTTGATAATTTCTGTTTGGTAATATATTAAGCATATAATTGCACCAACATTTGGCGCCGTTGTCGGGGAGTTGTAAACTGTAATAGGTAGTATTTGAATCAGATTGCTTTAATGGTTTTGGATTGGTTTTATGGATGACCTAAGGGCAGAGAGAATAGGGTAAGACGTGAGGGAAGAGCCACACATCCACTTTGGTGGGGTTGCTCCAAAGTTAGGTTGTCCTCTCTTCTTTTAATACAAGTGTGTTTTTCCGTCTTTTATGCAAAATTGTGTTTTCATGATGGGATAGCTTGTGCGAACAGATAACCTGGTGACAACAGGGTCCCAGTAACGCAAGGAGTTCAAGATTGGTGTGTTTTATTTTTGCAAATAGTTTTAATTTGTTTGTTTTAAAATTCAAATCTTTGATGATAAATCATTTTTGGGGTGCTGTAAGAACCCTCGAGTACTAATTTGTATTGCAAGATAGGGATAATCAACTAGCTAGAATAATTCAAGGATGATCAAGAGCTTGAAGAATGTCCCTCCAAGAAATTTCTCACATTCTAGTAGCAGCTGGGATATCCGCCTCTCAAGAAGAGCATATCTTGATAGCATTCAAGAATTTAGTTGTCTCTCCACAAGAAGATTTAGAAGTCCCTTCGGATTCCTATTGTCAATTTGTTGAGGAGACTCAAGAATCATGGATAGAATTCAATGGAGAGAAACCATTGGAACCTGATATTGAGGATTCTTAGCATGCCTCTCAACAGATCTTGTATGTACTCCAAAGACCAATCATCTTGAAGAAGATAATCTGCATAGCATGGAAAATGAGGACATGCTGTGTGACCTAAACAAAGAAGAGAAACACGAATATCTTGATTCTATTGAAAGATGGTTCCAATTAGTTTTCAGGTCACACTACTCTTTTAATTTTCATTGTTATTTGATCTCATCATCAAAGCATCTCGTCCTTCATACTCCGGTATGCATTAAAATTTATCTTTTAAACACGAGTATGGACATATTTTTAACCCTGTTACGCACATGGCTTCACTGGAAGTATTCCTATACTTGAAGGACATTTTATTTTGTTCAATAAGAGTAGGATAGGTAAATCAATAAATAAATGTTGTACATAAGTACAATGCAACATATCTTTCATACTTTTCATAAATGGGAATGTCAAAAGTTAATAAAGAAACCGGTTTAAGATCTTTTGTTCCTATAGTATATTTCTTTTTAAAAGTTATGATAATTTTGTTTGGAATATTATGAGAAGGGAATCTCTTCATCCTCTGAATGAATGCATAATACTGGAAGGGTTTCAAAAGCGGAGAAGGCATCCTTGTCAACAAAAGATAACACTTAAGGGAGTGCTTCATGACCTATTTCTTCAAATTTCTTTCTTTTCCTTAAGTTGTTAAAAATGATGCATTCATGCTTTATCATTACCTATTTATTTTAAGAATATTATTTCATAAGGATGATCAATTAAGTGATCTTTTTAATAGAAGTTGAAATTGAATGTTAATTCCAAACTATTTTATTCATACCTAATAATTCAACTTTTGACATTTTCCCTAAATTTTCTGTTTTTAAGCATGAATAAAAATCTAGTTTTAATTAGTTCTATTGGTTTGTTTTTAGCAGATGTTTGCAACCCTCCAAGCATCACTTTTTTTTAGCGTCTCAAATTGTTTGCATGAGGCCATGAAAAACCTCAAGCATGGGGGAGTGGTTGTTGAGACAATAGTAGTTAGGTTTATTTTCTAATAAAATGGAAGTGGCAACAAAAACAATGTTTTTCCAGCGTGATATTTTAACAGAACAAATTCATATGTTTCTTCCTGCAGAAATAGTGATTGCTAGCATCTTCTACAGCTTGATACTCAGAGTATGTCAGCCACAAGGAGAAGCCTACAAATTCTAGTTTGTATAAAACACCAACAACTTCTACAAAGGGCAGCCTACAAAGTTCCAGACTACAAAGCACTAACCCCAAGTACCTTGTACAAATTCTCGTTGAGTACCAAAATGAAATTTTGTGGTGATCCGGTACTAGATAAAATCTCTGTGCTATTCTGGTACTGGGAAAAAATCTGCGTTCATCCGGTACTAGGAAAAAATCTGCATTCATCAGGTACTGTGGGAGAAGGTCTACATTCATCCAGTACTGGGCAAAAATCTGCATTCATATGGTATTGTAGGAGAGGCTCTGTGCTCATCCAATACTAAATTAGAAGGTCTGTGTTATTCCGGTACTGGGAAAAAACAAATCAACATTCATATGGTACTAAGGTGATCTCGTATTGGTAATGAGGTGTTGGTAGTCCTTATCCTAATTTCAAAGTTTTTGCTGCTCGATTTAAATGCTTCAAAAAATAGGACGTATAAACTCAACATTTTTCGTTTTATTAAGGAATTAGACTAATTATGTATTAAACATGTGGTTACTCTCATACATCCTCATGTCCTCAATTATTGCACGCTCCCTACCATGAACTTCTGCAAGCCCTCATATACATCTCCTCGTATAGAAATCATTCATCCTGTCACTTTGTTTCTGCCCCCTGTTACTTATTTTTGTTTTTCTGTTTTGGTACTGTTCTGTTATGGTACTGCAGAATTTTGTTTCAGTACTGTAGAATTTTGTTCCGGTACTACAGAACTTTGTTCCGGTACCATCCTGCTCCATTACTTTTCTAGTATTGATGCCAAAGTGATATGATCTGCATCATGTGTTTAATATTGTTTTCACTTCAGGTAATTGAAGGTATGGGCTAATCTTTTCATGTTCTTTCTATCAAGGATCATTCAAGTCTTGTGTTGAATTGTTCTTTACTCTCATGTACATCTTCCTCCTACATTTCTACACTCACCCCTAAATGAATCATCATTGTTATCCTTTAAGAAGATATTTCCACATTTAGCTCTGTATGATAATGGGTGCACTTGTCTTATTACCTCATCATTTTGAAAAAGTGATTGCTAATTGAAATATCCATTGAAAAGTGGTGAGACCATTATGTCTAATACTAACCTAGTTGATTCAACAAGTTCTTATCCAAGTTTATCTTTAAAAGTTTCTCTTGGGAGGTATTGATGAAAACCTCATGTGGTGGACTACCCTTGCAAAACCTCAATGAACTTTCATGAGAACCCTAATAGGATTAACTAGAGGGACCTCTTAGTCATTATCCGAGATGTTCCACTATACATTGAATAGTTGAGATTTAAGTCTAATGTGGATGATTTCACCCTTGGGATAATTGCAAGCAGTTAATTATGTGACAAATAACTCTAAAACACTCTTGTACCACCTGCCTTCCTTATACTCTAAAACTGTTAGTGAACAATATACATTTTTCTAAATCTTTTGAGTAATATAATAAAAAGGAAGTATCAGGAAGTACAAGTAAACCCGCCAAGGTACTGAACAAGCTTATTGATAGCGGGGCCATGCTTGTATGGTACTAAGGTAAACCCATAGGCCTGCTGGTAGCAGGGCTATGCCGGGTAAAGGGAGTTGAAAAACATAAAGTGACACACCTAAAAATGAAAAAAAACCCTTGGGTCTCATTCTGAAGCATTATCAAATCAAGGTTAGGATATGACCTTTATATCTCTCGGATGATGTTCTTAAGAACCTTCAAGTATCCACTTTAGAGTTCTATCATTAAAATAAATAGGTTTGCATGAGAAGTGGGACCCTCAGTATATGTAATTCACCTTACCTAAGCAAGAAGAGCTTCATCTCTAAAAACTTGGATAAGAAATGAGTTAATCATCTTGGGATGTATTCTTTTATGTGTTCCTCTCTTCAAATGAGATCTAAACTATGCTATATCACTTTTGTTTTAAAGGTAATATATCTAGGGGGGCCTATTAGTCAAAGTCATTTTGAAAACTCTTGGCCTCTATACTATAATCATACTAGAGTCACATCCAACCCTTTCTCCTAACTATGATCCACAACATATTGGGTAAGACTTAATGTTAAATCACTAACATATCTAATCTATTACTCATGACTCCACTTTTCTGTCATAACTACTTTTCCATGGGTAAGAAGTGTGAAGCATAGGCTAGGAAGTTTATATTGTATAATAAGTTACTTAAAAGAGAACTTAAGGAGCTGAAGAAAGGTAGAACTTTAGGGAATGCTTGATCTAGTGAAGAGTATCATCAATTTTTAACTTTTGAAGATCATTGTTGCATGAGGACATTCAATGAATTAAGCATGGGGGAATGTTGAGTCTCCATTTTGACACTTCTAATGCCCTATATTAACCTCTATCTGAGCCTATTTTACCTATGCTATGAGTATATACTTGACTGTTTCCTCCATAAATACACTTGATGACCTTGTTCATGTGCATAGAGAGGTAACTTATGATTAAGGCATGATTTGTTTAGTTTTCTTGAGTTAATTCGATTAAATTTTTGATTTTGTATGATCCTAATTGTTTGACTCTTAAGAAGTTTTGATGCAGTACCTCACTATTCCGATACCCAAACTCCATCTATCCTGGTACCCGCACAACATGGCATTCGGTACTAGCACAATTCAACATCCATTCCGGTACTAGCACACTCTGCGCTATTTTGGTACCAAGTCTTGCACCCATTCCGATACTTCCCATGCACCTAATCCAGTACTCATGGTGTGACTGTGTTGATCCAGTACTAAACCTCCACCTACAGGATTCTGGTACTAACATTCTGGTACTGGATTTGCACCTCGATTTCCAGGCAGATAACAATGAATCTAAAATTTTTGGGACATGGGTTTTGTTCAAAGAGGATTTTTCATGCGAAAATGTGTGCTAGAATCCCAATATCTCACACGTTTGGACCTCCATATCAGGGGGAATGATTCATCCTAAATCATTTCCAATTTTCCAGAAATTCTAGGATCATGCCCAGATTCGTGGGAACTGCATTTCCTTGATTAGCTAATGGTTGTACTCAACCTCCATTGATGGAAAATAGTTTTCATTTGATTTTTCATGGATTGGATTATCTAGAACCAAATTTGTAATGTAAAAAGTATATAAATTGAGTGATGGATCTAAGCCAAGGGAGGAATTATTATGTTGTAGATTGGATTTTTGAGGAGACTCTTTTTGTAAATTCACTTGCTGAAGATCAATGGAAGTTTGAATTCAATGATCTTGTGTGTATTTTAGCATTTAGCATCTGTTGATATGGAAGCTTCCATGTTGGCATCGAGAAGGGCCCACTGATGCATCTTGGTAAGCTCATTGTAAATTATTAGTATAGATTTCTATTTCCTGTACTTGTTGTTTTGATTTCATTATTAGAATTGATTGCACAATGTGGTAGTACAAGAGCAATTGAGAATCCATCATTTGCATTACATAAGCTAGCAAATGGAACATCTCATTAAAACTTATGTTTCCTGTGTAGAAAGGAAGTAATTTTCTAGAATTGCAAGATTGTAAGATTGTATTAAATTTCTGTTTGTGATGCATCAATTGATTTTGAAGAGTGTGCAGAATTAGATAAGAATTTATTGCAAGTTTGAAGTGAGTTATTACAGGAAATGAGATCATACCTCCATCTCTCACATACATGCACTTATAATGGAGTGTTTATACTCTGCCTGGTAGTTCTTTTAGCTCAGTTAAGTTTCCAGAATGTTAATGAGTGATTGTGTGTTTGTTACAGGAGATAGACTCATAGCCCATCTCTATATTTCATGAGCCTATAATGAGCAGATCTATTCCCTGAACAAGAATTCTGAATTATACATTTGTTGATAAGTTTTGCTTTCTAGATTTTGAATTGTGTGAAGAGTGTTATCAAATTTGCTTGTTAGTTGTTGTTAAGGATAATAGCTACAGATAATTGAGTCAAATTCCATCTTTCCACTTCATGAGCTTGTAAATGGACAAGTCATTATATGAGAAAGATCTTTTGAATTCATGATTGCTAAGATTTTGTTTGCAAGATTTGCTTTCTGAATTTTGAAATAAGTGGAGAATGTTATTTGAAAAGTGTGAAAACAGAGTATTTTGTTATTGATGGTTTTCTTATCTAAGCTATACTAAATAGACATAGGAACCTATCTATTATCGACACATATAGTGCATCAACTCTACTAATTACGAATCCTGGTTGATAATTTATGTTTGGTAATATATTATGCATATAATTGCACCAACATAACGATTTGTGCAAAGTTGTCCATCATCTTGTTCCTCTGGTGCTCAAGGGCTTCCTCAAGCAACATTTTAAAAGGATATCTTATCCCATTGTCTTTCTTTTCACCCACCATGGACAATTTCTTGTGCGTGCAAGAAAAAATTTCCTCAAGAGAAACAAGCTTGATACCCAACTCTCTATACTCTGATCGCATCAGGGACATGCATTGAAAAAACAAACAAGGAGTAGACTGCTTTGATACCACTGATCCATATTTATAAGAGGAACAAAATGAAACCATAGATTTATAATATTAAAAGAGAGACATAGTGAACAATAAAAAAGATACAATAAAACTTGGCTTCTATTAAATAAGAAACATGCTGAAAAATGTAAAATGCAGACTGAAAACAAGCTTGCTAGAATGGTGGCAGCTTATCTATGAGAACAGATGTGAAGGCTATGCTCATTCGCAAGAAGATGAGCACAATGAGGCTATGAATTCCTTTTTACAATAAACATGAATTTCAAAACCCTAGACGTCCAAAAACCTAAGCCTAGGAGATGAAGTGCCAAAACTCATGTGGGCCCTCTTGGGGTAAGTTAGTGCATCAACTTCCCATGGTCGTAATATTTCCATATGATCTCTATTTAGGGCGCACGATAGCTCGTTGGAAAGTTATTGACGAGTAACTTCATTTAGTGGGCTTAATCAAATGTTTTGGCGAATATTGAGGTGCCTGATTGTGAAAAATCATCATTTAGGCCTTCAAAATGGTCCCGAAAGTTCAAGAACCGAAAAACTGCTAAAAATAGTAAGTTGCCAAAAAAATTGTTTTGAGAAAGTTGAAGAAGGTGGGTGGCCACCGAGATCCTCCTGGATCATCATGTGTGGCATAATTCCTACAATGTTCTTTAAGCATCCTAGACTCATGATTGATGACATAACCATTCCGAGTGAGGTCTCCACCAATTTCTTCCTTGCATGCATCTATACATACCACAAAGCTTTCATTTGGGTCAACAATATTTACAATAGGTGCACTAGTAAGTAATTCCTTTAATAAATTAAATTTCTCTTCACACTTTTTTTTCCATTCGAACTTAATTCCCTTCTTTTGCAAAGAACTGATAGGATGAGGAATCTTAGATAATTCTTTTATGAACTATGGTAGTATCCAACTAATCCCATAAAAGATATGACTTCTTAAACATTTCTTGGTGTTGGCCATCCTATAATGGCTTCAATATTTTCAGGATCTACCTCTATACCTTCTTCTGAAATGATGTGTCCCAAATAATGGATTCGTTATTTGTAAAAAGAACACTTGCTCAACTTGACATACAATTTATGTTCTCTTATTTCTTGCAATACCAACCTCAAGTGATGTTCATACTCTTCCTTTGACTTAGAATAGACAAGTATGTCGTCCAGGAAAAAAATGACAAATTTATCCAGATAATTTATGAATATGTCATTCATTAAGCACATAAAGATATATGGTGCATTAGCCAGTCCAAATGGCACCACTACAAATTTATAATGTCCATACTAGGTTCTAAAGGATGTCTTACTGATATATTCTTCCTTGATTCTTGCTTGATGGTATCCTAATCTCATGTCTATATTTGAAAATATCTTTGCTCCTCTTAGAAGATCAAAGATATCGTCAATTCTAGGTAGAGGGTATTTGTTCTTCACAATGGCTTTATTCAATTGTATAAAGTCA
>JASDQU010104624.1:149029-160506 GCA_032191745.1 Picea mariana | reverse complement strand
TTAGTTTTCTTGAGTTAATTCGATTAAATTTTTGATTTTGTATGATCCTAATCAGTTGACTCTTAAGAAGTTTTGATCCGGTACCTCACTATTCCTGTACCTAAACTCCATCTATTTTGGTACCCGCACAACATGGCATCCGGTACTAGCACAATTCAACATCCATTTTGGTACCAGCACACTCTGCGCTATTTCGGTACCAAGTCTTGCACCCATTCCGATACTTCCCATGCGCCTAATCCGGTACTCATGGTGCGACTGTGTTGATCCAGTACTAAACCTCCACCTACAGGATTCCGATACCAACATTCTGGTACTGGATTTGCACCTCGATTTCTAGGCAAATAACAATGAATATAAAATTTTTGGGACATGGGTTTTGTTCAAAGAGGCATTTTCATGCGAAAATGTGTGCCAAAATCCCAAGATCTCACATGTTTGGACCTCCATATCAGGGGGAATGATTCATCCTAAATCATTGCCAATTTTCCAGAAATTCTAGGATCATGCCCAGATTCTTGGGAACTACATTTCCTTGATTAGCTAATGGTTGTACTCGACCTCCATTGATGGAAAATAGTTTTCATTTTATTTTTCATGGATTGGATTGTCTAGAACCAAATTTGTAATGTAAAAAGTATATAAATTGAGTGATGGCTCTAAGCCAAGGAAGGAATTATTATGCTGCAGATTGGATTTCTGAGGAGACTCTTTTTGTAAATTCACTTGCTGAAGATCAATGGAAGTTTGAATTCAATGATCTTGTGTGTATTTTTAGCATTTAACATCTGTTGATCTGGAAGCTTCCATGTTGGCATTGACAAGGGCCCACCAATCCATCTTGGTAAGCTCATTGTAAATTATTAGTATAGATTTCTATTTCTTGTACTTGTTGTTTTGTTTTCATTATTAGAATTGATTGCACAATGTGGCAGTACAAGAACAATTGAGAATCCATCATTTGCATTACATAAGCTAGAAAATGGAACATCTCATTAAAAGTTATGTTTCCTATGTAGAAACAAAGTAATTTTCTAGAATTGCAAGATTGTAAGATTGTATTAAATTTTGGTTTGTGATGCATCAATTGATTTTGAAGAGTGTGCATAATTAGATAAGAATTTATTGCAAGTTTGAAGTGAGTTGTTATTGGAAATGAGATCATACCTCCATCTCTCACATACATGCACTTATAATGGAGTGTTTATACTCTGCCTGGTAGTTCTTTTAGCTCAGTTAAGTTTCCAGAATGTTAATGAGTGATTGTGTGTTTGTTATAGGAGATAGACTCATAACCCATCTCTATATTTCATGAGCCTATAATGAGCAGATCTATTCTCTGAACAAGAATTCTGAATTATACATTTGTTGATAAGTTTTGCTTTCTAGATTTTGAATTGTGTGAAGAGTGTTATCAAATTTGCTTGTTAGTTTTTGTTAAGGATAATAGCTACAGATAACTGAGTCAAAGTCCATCTTTCCACTTCATGAGATTTTAAATGGATAAGTCATTATCTGAGAAAGATCTTTTGAATGCATGATTGCTAAGATTTTGTTTGCAAGATTTTCTTTCTGAATTTTGAAATAAGTGGAGAATGTTATTTGAAAAGTGTGAAAACAGAGTATTTTGTTATTGATGGTTTTCTTATCTAAGCTATACTAAACAGACATAGGAACCTATCTATTATTGGTACATATAGTGCATCAACTCTACTAATTACGAATCTCGATTGATAATTTATGTTTGGTAATATATTATGCATATAATTGCACCAACATAATGATTTGTGTAAAGTTGTCCATCATCTCGTTCCTCTGGCGCTCAAGGGCTTCCTCAAGCAACATTTTGAAAGGAACTCTTATCCCGTTGTCTTTCTTTTCACCCACCATGGACAGTTTCTTGTGCATGCAAGAAAAAATTTCCTCAAGAGAAATAAGCTTGATACCCAACTCTCTATACCCTGACCGCATCGGGGACATGCATTGAAAAAAAAAAAAAAACAAGGACTAGACGGCTCTGATACCACTGATCCATATTTATAAGAGGAACAAAATGAAACCATAGATTTATAATATTAAAAGAGAGACATAGTGAACAATAAAAAAGATACAATAAAACTTGGCTTCTATTAAATAAGAAATATGCTGAAAAATGTAAAATGCAGACTGAAAACAAGCTTGCTAGAATGGTGGTAGCTTATCTATGAGAAGAGATGTGAAGGCTATGCTCATTCGCAAGAAGATTAGTACAATGAGGCTATGAATTCCTTTTTACAATAAACATGAATTTCAAAACCCTGGACGTCCAAAAACCTAAGCCTAGGAGATGAAGTGCCAAAACTCATGTGGGCCCTCTTGGGGTAGGTTAGTGCATCAACTTCCCATGGTCGTAATATTTGCATACAATCTCTATTTAGGGCACACGATAGCTCGTTGGAAATTTATTGATGAGCAACTTCATTTAGGGGGCTTAATCAACTGTTTTGGCGAACATTGAGGTGCTTGATTGTGAAAAATCATCATTTAGGCCCTCAAAATGGTCCTGAAAGTTCAAGAACCAAAAAACTGCTAAAAATAGTAAGTTTCCAAAAAAACTGTTTTGAGCCAGTTGAACAAGGTGGGTGGCCACCGATATCCTCCTGGATCATCATGTGTGGCATAATTCCTATAATGTTCTTTAAGCATCCTAGACTCATGATTGATGACATAACCATTCTGAGTGAGGTCTCCACCAATTTCTTCGTTGCATGCATCTATACATACCACAAAGCTTTCATTTGGGTCAACAATATTTACAATAGGTGCACTAGTAAGTAATTCCTTTAATAAATTAAAGTTCTCTTCACACTTTTTTTTCCATTCGAACTTAATTCCCTTCTTTTGCAAAGAACTGACAGGATGAGGAATCTTAGATAATTCTTTTATGAACTATGGTAGTATCCAATTAATCCCATAAAATATATGACTTCTTAAACATTTTTTGGTGTTGGCCATCCTATAATGGCTTCAATATTTTCAGGATCTACCTCTATACCTCCTTCTGAAATGATGTGTCCCAAATAATGGATTCGTTATTTGTAAAAAGAACACTTGCTCAGCTTGACATACAATTTATGTTCTCTTAGTTCTTGCAATACCAACCTCAAGTGATGTTCATGATCTTCCTCTGACTTAGAATAGACAATTATGTCGTCCAAGAAAAAAATGACAAATTTATCCAAATAATTTATGAATATGTCATTCATTAAGCACATAAAGATATATGGTGCATTAGCCAGTCCAAATGGTACCACTACAAATTTATAATGTCCATACCGGGTTCTAAAGGATGTCTTACTGATATATTCTTCCTTGATTCTTGCTTGATGGTATCCTAATCTCATGTCTATATTTGAAAATATCTTTGGTCCTCTTAGAAGATCAAAGATATCGTCAATTCTAGGTAGAGGGTATTTGTTCTTCACAATGGCTTTATTCAATTGTATAAAGTCAATACAAATCCTCAATGTTCCATCCCTCTTTTTGACAAAGAGTACTGGTGCTCCCCAAGGTGAGACACTTGGGTGTATGTAACCTTTCCTCAATAATTCTTCCAACTACATTTGTAGTTCTTTTAATTCCRGTGTACTYRTTTTGCAAGGATTTTTTGATACAAGGGCAGACCCTGGTACTAAATCAATAGAGAAATCGATCTCCCTCTTAGGTGTCAATCCAGGTATGTCTTGGAATACATCTTTGAATTCTTGCAATACTGAAAAATATTCAAGGCTTGGTCCTTTAGTCTTTTATTGATCCTCCACATGAGCTACATACAATTGAAATCCCTTCCCAAAACATGTCTTTAGTTGTAAGGCTGAAATATCCCTAATAGAAACATGCCTTGGAATCCCTTTTATAGTTCTCTATTTTCCTCCTTCATCAAAACATGTAAATGTCTTGTTATGGCAGTCTAAGACATCATGATGTTGGTACAACCAATCCATTCCAATTAGGATATCATAAGATCCTAATGGAGTGATATTCATACCATCATTAGTACTCACTCCATTCATATTTATTGGCCAACCTTTAACAATATCATTGATCCTTCTTTTGGTTCTAGTTGTTAGATGAACCAAACTTGACTTTTCAAGCTCATTTTTCTCCAAATGTAAGTTTTCCACTATTTTAGGATCAATGTAGCAATGTATTGATCCTAAATCAATTAAAATTTTAACATGACGATTAATGATCTTACCTTCTACTTCTGTCGTATGGGATTGGTATTATGCTTGTCGATCTTCTAAAGCTGCATATATTATGCCCATGTCTTCTACTGTTGTATCCTCTTGGATTTTGTGCATGGTCTTTGCTCTCTCTTCTTTGTGAGGGAAATCCTTGTACATATTATCTTCTTTGCATCCCCAACATTGGATTGGTGGTCTTTCCCTTTTCCCAAAGGAGTATTATCTCTTGGACTCATCTTTAGCAGATTGATCTTATTGATTTTTATTAGGGATAGTTTCGTTGAAGGGAGGTTTGAATCCTTTCCTTCTCTAATCAGATTTATCTTTCTTCTTATCCTTCCAATACTTGTGCAAATATTCTCTTCCCTTCCCTTTCTTATACATGTATTTAGCCTACCTAATGGTCTCTGTCAAAGTGGTGGTTTCATCATATTATATATTTTCTTTATAAAAGGATGGAAGTCTACTTAAGAAAATTTGTATCTTCACCTTCTCATCTTTTATAAACCCCACATACTTCATCAATCCCAAGAACTCTTCATATTCTTCCATGGTCATGCTTCCTAACCTGAGGTCAAATAACTCTTTCATTTTCTTGTCTTAGAAATACTCTAAAAAGTAATCCTTCTCGAAATATATCTTGAACTGTTTCCAGGTGATCTTATTCTCATTAATGTGCTCAACTTGCTTCAGTTGATCCCACCACATGGTAGTCTTTCCATGCAAATGATATGGAAATTTGGCTTCTAGGCTAGATGAATGGTTATGCAATTGGAAATACTTCCTGAATCCCAACAACTATGCTTCAACATCATCTTATTTTTCTCTTTCACTATCAAAGGATGGTGGCCTAAGCTTCCTCAACTCTCCTTGCAAATTGTCCAATTCATGCCTTCTTCTTTGTTGCCTAACAAGAGACAAGTCTGGACTGCTTATGTAATCTTTAGATGCATTAAACTTCCTTGTTGAATAAGGATATGAGTGATGTCCATGAGTTCTTCCGATGCTTCTTGAATGGCCAAATATTCTATAGTATCTCTTCTTTCATGATGTTAGCCATCTTCCTCTTTTCTTGAGACTGATCCATTCCTTGCCTACCTATGCATTCTATTTAAGCTTTGCATCACTTGATCATTTGTTTTATTTTTCTCTCTCCTTAGCTTCTCATTGTTTTCTTTGTAAATCTGCATTTCTATTTTCAAGCTTCTCACAGTCTCTAATAATGTTTATTTTTTCCCTCTTGATCTGGATTTAGGAGTGGAACAAACTGATTAACAGACAATAACATAGAGATATGGAGAATAACACAAATATCCAGTGAACAATATCTTCTATTAAATAATGATATAGGATGAAACTGTAAAACTGCAGAACTGAAAACTTGCTCGAATGGTGGTTTCTATCTCTGAGAAGAGATGTGGCTTCTACGTGCATCTGTCTGAGAATAATGGATTACAATGAGGCTCCATAGGCCTTTTTGATATTACTCATTAATGCTAAAACTCTAGAAATCCAAAAACCTAACCCTAGAAGGTGAAACACCAAAAGTTATGTGGGCCCTATGGGTAAGTTGGTGTAATTTGGTACCTCAACTTCTTAGGGCCGTAAAATTTTCATACGACCTCCGTTTTAGGCACGTGATAGCCCATTGGAAAGGTCTTTCAGAGAAATACACATTTCTCCATCAAAATATGACTATGTCCATAGTTTGACTATGGCGAGACAAAAAAACAATGTTTAGGGCCCCAAAATGACCCCGTAAGTACAACAAGATGTGCTAACATGAAAACATACAAAGTAAGCCAGTTGGATTAGGTGAGAGGCCACCCGTATACACCTGGAGGATGTGTGGTGATTCATACAACCCCAAAAGTGTAGAACCCACAATTACAAAGCAGTACAGAAGAATGTGCTGAACAAAAATGAACACGAGGAGCTAGTTGCAATTGGTGGGTGGCCACCAATATCCATCTGGATCAATCCTCCCCCCTTAGGAAGCAATGGTCTCCATTGTGTTGAGTTCCCCCATCAGGTGAGGAAAAGTTTGCTGGATTTGGCCCGGGGTGAGCCACTTTCCTTGGTGTAGGAGTTGCCTTGCCTTGACAACTCGATAAAGCTGGATTTGCTGCTGGCGAGTGCCCTTGACTTGTGTGTCCACTATCTAAGCAATGGATGCTTGTTCCATGCAGTCAGGGTTGAGATGTGTTGGTGTCAGTTGTTCTGCGATCTCAGAAGTGTCCAATAATGGTGGAAAATATGGACGAAGGAGGTCCACATTGAATACTGGAAGTAGACCAAGGAAGGGTGGAGTGTTGATCTCAAAAGAATTGCTACCCACAACCTTAGTGATAGTGTAAGGCCTATAACTAAGTGGGTGAACTTCCGATGGGGCCCGGTGAGACGCTCCTTCTGCATATGTAACCCGAGTTTTTCGCCAACCTAAAACTGGTGTGGTACCCTTTGTTTATCATGGCACTGCTTGTACTTAGCATTAGATTTCTGTAAAATCTCTTGGACCTGTTGGAAGATGTGTTGAATCCTCTCAATGAATCTGGTGTCTTTTTCAATCGCTGACGGATCAGGGGAAGAGTATGTCTATGCAGTGGCAAGAGGGACTGCAACATCAATGGGTCCCAAGGGTTGGAATCCTAGACCCACCTGAAATGGGATATGGTCCGTGGAACTATGGAGAGTCCTGTTGTAACTGTGTTGGACATATGGGAGACTCTTGTCCCATGTACGTGGATTATTAGAATTATACATGTGCAAGATGTGCACAATCATACGATTGATGACCTCTGTTTGGCCATCGGTTTGGGGGTGGAAAGCAGTGGATTTTGTGAGCTTGGTGTCTAAAAGAGACCAAAGACTCGACCAAAAGGTGCTAAGGAACCTATTGTCTCGGTCGAAGATGATGGTTTGTGGTATCCCAAAGTGAACCCACACTCATTCAAAGAATATATTGGCAGTATCTGTCGCTGTGAAATTCTTCTTACAAGCTGTGAGGATGGCCATATTTGAAAACCGATCAACGAACACAAACACACGGTCATTTCCTTGCTCGGTGGATGCCAATCCATACATGTAATCCATTCAGATGGATTTCCAAGGCTTCTTTGGAATAGTAAGAGGGGTATATAAGCCTTGGTTCTTGATGGATGGCTTGGAAATGACACATGCAGTGCAATATATGATATACTTGTTGAGGTCTTATCGAAGCTTTGGCCAATAAAAATGTTTATGAAGAACGACCACAATTTTCTCTATGCCAAAATGTCATGCCACCCGACTGTAGTGTGTTTCCCAAATCAACTTTGCACGCTCACTTGTAGGAACACAGAGATGTCCCAGGTGGCATAAGAGTCTGTCTTGAATTTGAAAATCAGTGACAGTTGCACCTGTACCCAAGAGTTGATATGTGGTGGCGAAGTTTGGATATTGTTGATAAAGTTGGGGTCACTCAGATGCTTCATGTCCACAAGAATGGAGCACTATGGTGAGTGCAGCCAGGGGGGCCGACTGAGGCAGTCAATAACACGATTGGAGATACTTGTATTATACTTTATGTTGAGATGAAATCATTGGAGGTGGGTGGATCACTTCTGATGGAGGTCGGTTTGTAATTTCCCCTATGTCTGTATGAACTGCAGAGGCTTGTGATCAATGTGTATGATCATTTCTTTCCCCAGAATGTAATGTTTCCATTGACGACAATTTTGTAAAATGGAATACATTTCCTTGTCATAGGTACGGTATTTTTGGATAGTATCGAAGAGTGTCTCACTATGGTATGCCACCGAATGCCTGTACTGAGTGAGAACTGTGCCCACAACAAAGTCAGATGCATTAATCTCGAACGGTTGTTGCAGATCGAGCAAGGAGAGTACCGGAGCTGAGCACAAGCGATGCTTCAAATCATTGAATGACTGTTGCTTCTCCTTTCCCCACACGAAATTGGCCCTACCACCGCCCTTGGTCACCTGGTTGAGGGCCCATGCAATATGGGAGAACCCCAACATGAATCGTCGATAGAAGTTGGCTAGCCCCAAAAAGATTTGAAGCTCGATCA
The DNA here is from genome assembly GCA_032191745.1 of Picea mariana. Lineage (NCBI taxonomy): Eukaryota > Viridiplantae > Streptophyta > Pinopsida > Pinales > Pinaceae > Picea > Picea mariana. The sequence goes on along the minus strand of JASDQU010104624.1, from coordinate 152,211 downwards.
ATGTGGTTAGTACTAACCAGTCACAGATGACTTGGATATTAGTTGGATCAAAATGTATCCCATGCTCATCAATAATGTATCCCAAGTATTGGACCCCATTCATGCCAAAAGAGCATTTTTCAAGTTGGCATACAACTACCGCAGAGTACTCAAAACCTATTGAATATGTCGCATGTGCTCCTCCCACGTTCTGCTGAAGATGAGGATGTCATCCAAATATACCACCACAAAGGATTTGGTGAAGTGTCTCAGTACATCATCCATCAACCTCATGAAAGTGGATGGTGCATTTGTTTAGCCAAAGGGAATGACTAGCCATTCGTAGAGACCTTATTTAGACTTGAAGATTGTCTTCCATACATCTGTCGGTTCGATGGGAACCCAGTGGTAGCCAGACTTTAGGTCAATCTTGCCGAAGAACTTTTCCCGCTTGAGTTGGTCAACAAGGTCATCAATCATGGGAATGGGGTAGCATTTCTTGAAGGAATTGTTTTCATGTTACCACGTGCAAGAGGAAGCACCGGATGAAGATGATCCACGCAATATTCAGATTGAGGAAGAAAAGGGTGAAAGAGATGTGGAAGGCCCACCCATAGAATCAGAAGTCATTTCCATGCCGATATTAGTCTTTCCAGATTGGGAGAAGACATTCTGTTAGCATTGGAAGTCACCTCTGGATTGCAACAGAGGTAATACCAAGGCCCATCAGTTTGTATGTCGCAGTAAATTAATTTAAAGGTAGTTGAATGAGCGCAGACCCAAGAGAATATCGCTTTAACTCAGAAATCTGGGTTGGCATGCATAGACAAGTGAGGTCTTGATCTAAATTCAGTCAGAGATTTGTAGCATAGTGGTGAGTAAGGGGAAGAACTCAAGGAGGATGAAGAGGTCTACTATGGACATCCGGTATTTCAGCAGCCTAAGAAGGAAAATTTTCGAGAACGAGATCCTCTTGGACCCAAAACTTCAACAAACTGAATGAAATTATCACTGAACCGAGATCAAACATACATCAAAATTCACTAACAACAACCCGACTGGATCTCCCATGCCCGAGTCATCCAGAGAGGGAAAAGATAACACAAGAAACTGATTAGAACTAGTTGCGATGCCACTATGATCGAACCTACATCACATAAACATAACTACTCTCAACCGGATCATCCATGCCCGAGTGTTCTAACACAACTGTTACAAAAAAAGAAAAAGGAAAATGACTTTCATTAGACAAGAAGTCTCAAATGCATATACATAACTATAGAACCAAAATGTTCATTAAAACTTTACAATATGGGAGCCCATCTCAACCATTGACCCTTTACCCAATATCAAAATTTAGTCTATATACTCAAAACAACCTGCCCCTTAYAGAAACRCGTTTTGATCGCTGCATTCAAGGCTTCAMGTCTTCTCCTTCTCCTGTCAGACCGCGCCTATATTATTTTATCAAATGTGACCTTAAATCGGTATGGGTTCTAMAGAAAACCTTATGACAGAGTGGCCTTGGGATGACAACCTGCTTCCTCGACCGATGCTTCCATGTCTTCCATTTACAAGGTGAAATAAGGTTTCAACTACCTTCTTTAGTTTCATTAACTACCTTCATTGGGATCGGGATGAGTCCGAACATTCATGAATTCCCTTGGGTGGCACTCCTGGCTTGCTGAGTTAATCATGGCRCCTTCTTTTGCAGCTAATGTAAATTCTCTCAACCCMTCGGGTGTGGCTCTTTACAACCGCCCCATGTGACCATGTGCTGTGACTTCATGCMTATCCCACATACTATTTCAGGGCTTGCCACTTTGGGAATTTTCACTCCACCTTGACTTCAATATTGCGATGCCCGAAATCGCGAAGTGAGCRCTGAGATTGGTGATCAGCCTCACTTTAAKATGGATGACCATGATYTTCCCCCAACCACACAAACTCCCGGCCAATCGGTGAGCGCTATCCCCCTTTTCCCAGACTTTCTTTCTTTGTGACCGGGTGCTAGGATCGTGGGCCTGATTTCTGGGTGCTTTCACGATTTTGCGCTTTGGGGGAAAAAGATGTTGCTCCTGGGAAACCTCTGATTTGTGAAATCACGAAATCAGACTTTCTCATTTAGGGCTTCAGGCAGTGGATGCGCTTGTCGATGAGAACCTCGAAATCCAGATTCCCAAAATCGTCAATGTTAGATCAACGGTCCTCTACCCCTCACAATTAGACAGCCCAAATCAAACCTTGATTGTGGGACCTCCTCTCATCAACACTCATAGTAAAACCTTTCTCTGTGTTGGATCCTGCGCCATGTGTCCTCCCTGATGGACGGACCAGCTCTATTCGCGACTTCACATTTTGTGAATCCTCGTAACTCGGCCCTTTGACCCCTTCTGACTCACGAAATCGTGACTCTGCCTAACACTATTCCTTGTGCAACTCTGTGATCGCAATCACCCAATGACCGTCGATCTGCTCCGTCGATGGATCCTCGTCGTTGAAAATTGATCTTTGCCCGCTTGCTTGATTTGTGTTTGTACTAGACCATTTCAAATTTTGCGCTCTAAGCCCACTGCTGTGGCCTGTGTAAACAAAGGCTTAGATGACTGGATAGAGGCTAGAAAAAACAAGGAGACTGGGGCATTACAAGCACGGAGGGGGAAAACGAAAATGATTATACAAGCTAAAGGGGAAAAAAGTTTAAGAAGTTGTTTGCGAAAGGAGAGAGACAGGGCAAAACACAGTCTTAGGTAGAAAACACATACTCACAAGATTCTATCAAGGTTAAGTGCTAACATTAGGCTCCATGGGGGATATAGTCCTCCCTGTGAGGCTCTAAGATCTCCTTTTGCAGTTTCAGTGCCTTAGTGTTGGGTTGTGGAGTCTTGTATTAAAACAAAACAAAATAACATAAAATAGAGATGGTATTTACAAAGATGGGACGCCAGCCAGGGATTTTAAACAATAAACTTTTTAAGGAAGTGCCCATTCACAGGGCCAGCAAAAACTTCAACACTCTTCAGATTCTGTAACCTGTAAGTGTTATTTGGAAACACTTTGAAAATATTGAAGGGACCGCTCCAAAGGGTATACAATTTTCCATGCTTGCCCTTGTCCTGCCTGGGAGCATCCCATTTGAGCACAAGATCTCCCAACTGGAAAATCTCCTTTCTCACCTTTCTGTCAAAGGCCTGCTTGATTTT
>JASDQU010104624.1:77940-95206 GCA_032191745.1 Picea mariana | reverse complement strand
GACACAAAGTCTGATCTCCCCACTCTTCTTCCTTACTGGGACCAGGTTGGCTACCCACTCTGAGTATCTCAAAGGCACAATGATCTGGGCATCTAGCAACTTCTTTACCTCCTTCTCCACAATAGGTAGCAGCATAGGATTAATTCATCTCAATTTCTGCCTAAATGGTTTGGCTTCCTCCTTTAGTGGAATCTTGTGCTCGATGACGCTTGTGTCATATGTCCCGAGGTCTTCATAGGTCCAGGAAAACACATCGGAAAATTATTTTAATAACCCAGTATACTTGGCCCTCTGCTCTTTTGATAGGATTCTTGACAGCTTGACCAACTTTGGGTTCCATTTTGTGCCAATATTGCACTCAGCCACATCAACATCATCATTTGAGGTCTTACCCTTCATTGCCACATTTTTTTTGTCAAACAACCTTTCCAAAGGAACCAACCCCTTTGAAATGTGATTGTTGGGCAACTGAACGATATGATGGTCAACAATTTTGTTCAGAAATGCACCAGTATGAGGGTTTATTTCAGAATCAGAATCTTGATCAATATGTAACGCTGAAAACTCATCAACAGTCTCCAGGAATCTTTTGATTTCAATATCATCCTCAAACACTTTCCAATGCTTGACGTTGTTAGGTATAGAGGGTCTATACTTCACTTCTACATCGTACCTGAGTTTAGGTGGCAGAGGAACCCTAAAATTGCTTGCTGAGACAACTAGAGAATCAACCACAGTGTTTTCTCCTCTTGGAATAAATGATATGTTGAAAGCTAGAAAAAAGTTGTCAATGAGATCCCATACTTCATTTCTGTAACTCCTAAGTCAAGGGTGTTTGGCTTGATAAATATTTCTAATCTACTGGATAATCAACTCAACATCTCCAAACACAGATATCTTCTCAATTCCCATGTCCTTTGCAGCCCTTAACCCCAAAACCAGAGCTTCATACTCTGCTACATTGTTGGTTGTTTCAAATTCCAATTTGTATGATAGAGATATGGTCTCCTGAATGGGTGAAACAAAAACCACTCCAGCCCCAACACCTTCTCTAGAAGAGGCTCCATCAAAGAACATTTTCCACACTGAGGTGATTGGAGGAGAATCCTCGCAGGGAGTAATGGGATTTCTAACCTGAAGGGGAGGTTCCGAAGTGTTGGTGAGCTACAACAGGCTGGATCCCAAATCAGTATCAAGGGAAAAGATAGGATGATTGGTGGGATCTGCTTTGTTACTGACAATGTAGGCCAACTGAGCTTCTCTATACAATTTCCTATGTTCCCCTCCAAACACTGGAATGGTATCATATGTGAGGTCCATTTGTAATGTTCCCCCAAGTATTTTTATCCAATACCTTGACAATAGCATGCCAAACTTGGGAGGAACATCATCCACCACAATATCCATGACCACACTTTTCATAGGCAGCTGAAACAAGGTCAACACCAAATCTTTGATGACCCCAAGACATTGCACCATCTTGGAATCAAAAGAGTACAAATCATGATAAGATTTTGTGACTTCTAGCTCGAGTTCTTCCATGATAGATTTGGGCATGAGATTATGGGAGGCTCTTGAATTCATCAGACAATTATGCAACACTTTGTCATGTATGTTCAGTGATGTGTAGAAGGGAGGGGATGAATCATCTCTATATTCTACCAGAGGACCTAATATGATTGTTGGCTTTTCGTCTTGGATGTTTACTGAGTCTGTTGAATGGCAGGGTGGCTCAGGCTATAGTAGCATAGAGAGGGATTTTTTGAAGTCTTCGTGCTTGACTAGCTTTGAAAGGGGGACATGGATCCTAATCTTTTGAATTTCATGCTCAAATTTAAAAGAGGAATGGGGCTTCAAAATTTATTTCACCTCAGGGATGGAGTCTTTGACTATCGGTAGGGGATTTTGAGCTTTCTTTCCTCTATTGTTGTTCACTGCATCTTTAGCAGGCTTCTCTGCTATGGAAGGCTGATCAGGGACGAAAAACTTCCCTTCTTTCTTCTTAGATCGGAGGTTGTATTTATTGGGACTGTTGTTAGCCTTATCCCACTAACTCATTTCATTTTTTTGGTTGTCCATGAAGGACTGCTCGTATGCGGCTTGAGTCAAATGGGGAAAAGGGGAGGTGTCTCCAATACAATGGATTTTAGGGTCAAGGTCCTCTTCTTCCGTTTCTTCATTAATAACAAGGTTGTTCTGGAGGGGGTTCTAGATTTTTTGATCATCCCTATCTCTGCTTCTAGGTTCACTTGGGAGAATTCGAGGGACATTGTTGTTTGGCCTTCTGAAGTTACCTCTGTTATCAGTGTTTTGGGGATTTATGTGTGTTTGATTCCCTTCTGTTTTCATTTTCTCCATCTCTGCAAAAAGGGACTTTACCATCTTGGTTAACTCATCTACTTGAGGGTGAGAGGTAGAAGAACCAAAGGTTGAGACCTCAGATATTTCTCTCCCTCTGTCTCTGTCGGATTTTCTCCTTAGCCTGTCAACTGCCAGCACATTAGATTCTACCTCCAGGGCTGCATCTTGCATAAGAGCCAGGGAAGAATCTCTTCTTTCTATCAATAGGAGGAAAAAATTAGGGTCGAAAGTGCTAGCATAAGTAATTTTAGCAGAGGCTTATGTAGGCTTTATCTTAGCAGGGATTTTGTTGTACATCTTGTTGAATCTCTTGGAGAAATCAGAGACAGATTCTCTCTTTTTTCTCTTCAAAGACCCAAGCTCTGTGATATAATACATGAAGTCCTTTTTATCCCCCCACTGTCTCAAGAAAACATCGTCGAGAGCCTCAATCCTACCAATAGGTCCAGGTGTCAAACCTCTAAACCATTTCCTAACCTCACCATCGAGGCTCTGGACAAAGACTCTCATCTAGACATCTTCATTTTAAATATTGAGGTTGTCTGCATAGCTATAGAAGGCATAAAGGTGCTCTTCAACTGTTATGTCCTCTTCCCCGGTGAACTTGGGCATATATTTTAGGTAGTCTCCATCAAGAAGAGCATTCATTGACTGAGGTAAGATTAGAGGGGCGTATCTTGCAGCCACTATGGAATCCATTATGTTTCTAGGAGGATTAACACTTGCCATTGGGATATGAGTTGGAGGGGAACTAGGAGGAGAAAGGGTTCCAACAAGGGAGAATGGAACTGAGCTTCCGAGAGGAAAATGGAACTGTAGAGTATTTGGAGGGAAGGATACCGGGCTTGGGGGAAAAAATGTTTCCCTTGTTTTGGTAGCGGCAAGAGTAATAGGAGGAGTGGTAAAGCCTGGGGTAAGAAAATCTTCCGAGGTTCTAGGTATGAACCATGGTACAACCTCAGAGGAGAGAGGAGTGACAATGATTTCTCCCTCCGATCCCAGACCAGGAGGGGAAAACTCAACAGGAACACTACCAAAATTCAAAGTTCGGGAAACTCCAGTGGAAGGTATAATAGTAGAATGCGATGCAGAGATTGGAGTTCCTAAAGGATAATGAAAATCATCAGAAATACATGGTTCAGTAGAAGAAGTACCTCCACGAAGGGCCTTTCCTTTTCTGATAATCTTCTCTGGGTCAGCTTCAGGCGCTGCTAAAGGCAGCTGCTGGGTAGACCTCATGTGTTTGCCTCTAGAAGCCACAACTGGAACAGTGGAGTCATCAATAAATTTGCGTCAATAGAGTCGCCAGGTGCGCAACTACAATCTTTGATGTACCGAGTTCTGATGCACCTTCAGAACCGGTAAGCTTTGTCATTCAATCCTAGGGAAAATATTCAACTTCATCCTGGCAGCGGCGCTATAAATGTTAGCATTGGAAGTCACCTCTGGATTGCAACAGAGGTAAGCCCAAGGCCCATAAGCTTGTATGTCACAGTAAATGAATTTAATGGTGGTCGAATGGGCGCAGACCTAAGAGAATATCACTTTAACTAAGAAATATGGGTTGGCATGCATAAACAAGTGAGGTCTTGATCTAACTCCAGTCAGATATTTGTAGCATAGTGGTGAGTAAGGGGAAGAACTTAAGGAGGATGAAGAGGTCTACTATGGGCATCTGGTCTTTCAGCAACCTAAGGAGGAAATGCTTCAAGAACAAGATTCTCTTGGACCCAAAGCTTCAACAAAATGAATGCAATTATCACTGAACTGAGATCAAACATACATCACAATTCACTAACAACAACCCTACTGGATCTTCCATGCCCGAGTCATCCAGTGTTTGGAGGGAAAAGATAACACAAGAAACTGATTAGAACTAGTCGCGATGCCACTATGATTGAACCTACATCACAGAAGCATAACTACTCTCAACCGAATCATCCATGCCCAAGTGTTCTAACACAACTGTAATGAAAAAAGAAAAAGGAAACTGACTTTCATTAGACAAGAAGTCTCAAATGCATACACATAACCATAGAACCAGAATGTTCATTAAAAATTTACAATACCGGAGCCTAGCTCAACCATCGACCCTTTACCCAATATCAAAATTGAATATATATACTCAAAATAACCTACCCCTTACAGAAACACATGCAGATCGCTGCATTCAAGGCTTCACGTCTTCTCCATCTCCTGTCAGACTGCACCTGCATTCTTCTGTCAGACGGGACCTTAAATCGGTATGGGTTCTGCAAAAAACCTTATGACAGAGTGGCCTTGGGATGACAACCTACTTCCTCGGCTGATGCTTCCATGTCTTCCATTTACAGGGTGAAATGAGGTTCAACTACCTTCTTTAGTTCCATTAATTACCTTCATTGGGATTGGGACAAGTCTAAACATTCATGAATTCCCTTGGGCGGCACTCCTGGCTTGCTGAGTTAATCATGGCACCTTCTTCTGCAGCTAATGTGAACGCTCTCAACCCTTGGGTGTGGCTCTTTTCAACTACCCCATGTGACCGCGGGCTGTGACCTCATGCCTATCCCACATGTTATTTCAAGGCTTTCCACTTTAGGAGTTTTCACTCCACCTTGAATTCAATATCGCGATGCCCGAAATCGCGAAGCGACCGCTGAGATTGGCGATCAGGCTCAGTTTAAGATGGACGACCATGATCTTCCCCCGACCACACAAACTACCAGCCAAGTGGTGAGCGCTAGCCCCCTTTTCCTTGACTTGCTTCCTTTGTGACCAGGTACTAGGATCGTGGGCTCGATTTCTAGGTGCTTTCGTGATTTCGCTCTTCGGGGGAAAAATATATTGCTCCTGGGAAACCTTCGATTCGCGAAATCGCAAAATTGAACTTTTGCATTTCAGGGCTTTGGGCTATGGATGCGCTTCTCGATGAGAATCTCAAAATACCAATCCCTGAAATTGTCAATGTCAGATCAATGGTCCTCTGCCCCTCACAATCAGATGTCCCAGATCAAACCTTGATTGTGGGACCTCCTCCCATTGGCACTCCCAGTAAAACCTTTCTCTGTGTTGGATCCTGTGCCACGTGTCTTCCCTAATGGATGGACCAGCTCTATTCACGACTTTGCATTTCGAGAATCCTCGCAACTCGACCCTTTGACCCCTTCTGACTCGTAAAATTACGACTCTGCCTAATGCTATTCCTTGTGAAACTCTGTGATCGCAATCACCCGATGACTGTCGATCTGCTTCGTTGATGGATCCTCGCCATTGAAAACTAGTCTTTGCCTGCTCGCTTGATTTTTGTTCATACTAGACCATTTCAAATTTTGTGCTCTAAGCCCACGACTGTGGCCTGTGTATACAAAGGATCAAATGACTGGATAGAGGATGGAAAAAAAGGGAGATCGGTGCATTACAAGTGTGGAGGGGGCAAACAAAAATGATTATACAATTCGAAGGGGATAAAATTTTAAGAAGTTGTCTGCGAAAGTAGAGAGACAGGGAATAACACAGTCTTAGGTAGAAAACGCATACTCGCAAGACCCTGACAATATTAAGTGCTAACACATTCCATGTACATGTAGATGCATCAACCATAGAACTTGTAGCTATCTTGCTGCATCCAGGAGTGGGGGATTTGGATCACCTGATAGCATTTGCGAGAAGGAAGCTATGAGACTTGGAACATAACTATAGCATGATAGAAAGAGAAGGGCTATCTATGGTCTATGCACTGCAAAAGTTCAGACATTACTTGTTGGGGAAACACTTTAAGATGCTCACAGATCAGTCGGCCCTGAAATATCTAGTCAACAAGCCAGTGTTCGGGGGGGGGGAGGAACATGTCGATGGTTACTACTATTCCAATAATTTGACTTTGAAGTCATCGTCAAACCAAGAAATTTAAATGAAAGACCTAGCCACCTATCAAGGGTTCCAAATGGAGAAGAACCTACAAATTTAGAAGACAACTTTCCAGATGCACAACTATTCTCAGTTCATATCGTTGATGAATACTTTCAGATATCATTCAGTACTTGAGCACAGGTATTGCGACACAAGAGTATAGTACCACACAGAATAAAAACCTGGTAGTCCATGTCGCCGGCTATCAACTGATTGTAGGACATCTATATAAGATGGGTGTAGACAACATCTTGCGAAGATACATGTTAGAGAACGAAATACCAAGAATATTAGTAGAATCCCATGAGGGAATAATAGGAGGGAATTATGCAGGTAAAGCTACCGTGTAGAAGGTCTTGCGTGCAACACTATGGTGGCCAACGATTCAAAAAGATTCAAAGGAATACTGTTAAACATGCGATGTATGTCAAAGGGTAGGCAAACCCAACATAAGAGACGAGATGCTATTATGACCACAAGTAACATTACAGGCATTCGACAAGTGGGAAATAGACTTTGTGGGACCAATCAATCCACCAGCAAAATGAACAGGAGCAAGGTACATTATCACCATGATAGAATACTTAACCAGATGGGCGGAAGTCGCACCAGTGAAGGATTGCAGCGTAGAAACAACAATGCATTTTCTATTTGAAAAAGTAATCACTAGATTTGGGTGCCCAAGAATTCTGATGAGTGAACAAGGCACGCACTTCATAAACAACACCATCAATGTGATCATTGAAGAGTTTGAAGTCCATCACCAGAAGAGCACACCATATCACCCACAGGCAAATGGCACAGTGGAAGCATTTAACAAAATCATGGAGAACATGCTGACAAAGATCTGTAATGTCAATAGGGACAACTGGGATCTCAAAGTACTAGCAGTATTATGGGCCTATAGGACTACGTGCAAAAAATTGACAGGGCACACACCATTTAAACTGGTTTATGGCCAAGAAGTAGTGGTGCCATTAGACTTTATAGTACCAAGCATGCACGTAGCAACAATTACACAAATGACAGAATGAGGCGTAGTACAAAAGAGACTGAATCAATTAATGACCATGGAGGAAGACCAGATCTTAGCAGGATTCCATAAACAAGTTTAGAAAGAAAGAGATAAATCTTAGCATGATAGACACATCAAGAAGAAAACGTTCAAGGAAGGATACCTCGTACTGATGTATGACAACAAATCGTTTCAGCACCTGGGAAAGCTTAGAATGCATTGGTTAGGACCATACCAAGTAAAATCTGTCACAGATGGAGGAGTTGTATAGTTAATATATTTATCAGGCGCAAAACTCAAAGGGATGATTAACAAGAGCCGACTGAAGTTGTACAAGGACATTTGACCATCCACCGTGCAGTGAAAATTAAAAAAAAAAAAAAGTATATGGAAAAAAAAAGAACAAAAGGAAAGAACCACAATGCGCCAGAGGTAGAAAGGCTACACAAAGAGAGAAACACAAACTCAGTGAGGAGAAGGACAATGGTCACATACAAAAGGGAAACGAGCGGGAATAGGGAAAGTCGGCAAAAGCAGGACGACATGACAACACTAGGTGGAATTAAAGGATGACAAGGATTGATGGGACACCACATTAAACGCACCAACTGGAGATGGAAAGGTAGAGTAATGGAAAGTACGAAACCACTGGAGATGCATTGAACTGGTAATTAAGGTTCATTAAACCTGTAATCAAGGAAGAATCCTCGACAAGCTTCATGGGAATGACATACAACACACGGATGTGGGAGCCAATAGTCTATTCATGAAAAGAGAACAGACAGAGAACGACAAAAGCAAAAGATCACATAGAGAGTTGATAGAGATCATAGAGATCATTCGAAGCTAGAAGACACTCGACATTCACCATCATGGCACTGCCCAAGCAAGCAGAAGCGAGCCTGACCACCAAGAAAACTAGAGTTCACACTAGGTCACGAGGACAGGCGGAAGAAGGTGAACAACAACCACTAGAGATCGTCAATGTCGATGAGATCCCATCCCTAGAAAAATCATTGGTGCACTCGACAGCCATACTGGAAGAAATCCAACAACCAACACTATAGGGCTAGAAAACAGACATACCGACAGAAGTACAGGAGCCGCAGAACCAGGGAGAAGAAACTTTGAAGGAGGTTCAACCAGAGAATACAAAAGTAGTTCTGAAAGTCAATGGCACAACGTCGAACCCGACAAAAACAGTGGAGCTAGATGAGTCTGAACCGACCATCCCAGAGCTCCTAGTAGGGGAGACAGGTGAAGATGTCTCGGAAGGGCTGGAATGGTATACTGAGGAACAACCAAAAACCGTTGGAACTTCGAGCTAGGCACCATAGCAGAAGAAAGATAGGATATAGATACCCAGATCACCTCGTAAGAAATCGACAACAGAAATTGTTCTACCATGCATACCAGATGGGGTACAGGTAGGACTAGAGCTACTGGGTCACATCAGGAAGCTCAAATACTCAGACCACGACATAGTAGACGAAAACAAGTTCCTGGAACTTGCAAAAAGAGTATACATGGAGACGGTGGGCACGAGTCGTTTTGGGGAACTGTTTGATCAGCCACTCCAATGGGCAACTGGATTGCAGATGAAAAGAATTTTAGGTCTCGTAGACCTACTATTATAACCTAGGTATACATCCCTTACTTCTCCTCTTGTTTGACCTTGCCTTCGTCATTTTTCCTTTTTCTGGTTGGTTTAGTCTTTTTCCCATTACTAAGTATCTTGGTCCTTATTCGTTTTCGAGTCATTGTGCATGTTTGTCTCTATTTCTCGAAGGATAAATATATGTTGGATTGGGTTCAAATTAATTGTCATCATATTTTCCCATTTATTACGCTCACCACAGGTCCACCAAGTCTTTTTGCATACATAGGAAACGCCCATGGATAAACACAGCTGCTCAGAATGGTCATATTTGGGCTAGGGGTGCTGAAATAAATAGGGGAAAATTTCAACGGTGGAGATCTGTCAAGCGGATCAGATCGAGGGCTGCCATCCATTCGGGGGTACAGAAATGCGTAGAGTTTAACATCAAGAGTCATCAGAAGTCCTGAAACCTTGAAGTATTTAACATGGCTTAAGCTCAGGTTAATTAGTGAGAAGCACTGGCGAATCACTTCGGAGATTTTCCTTCGGGATATTTTCATGCTCTACATCCACGAACTGCCAAAGAGACGACACCTGAAACGCGAAGTCACGAAGCACCTTTTGGACAGGCCAACTGTCAGCCTTGAAGTAAATCTGGATTGCTCATCAGTAAAGACACATGGAACACATTAGTCATGACACTTGGCACTCATTCCAAGTTATTGGGTTATGACATTCACCCATTTCCACGTGACACGTGTCAACCTTTTTCCCATGATACATCAACAACAGTGACGTCATGTGACATCAGGTCACCACATCATTTCGCCGCCATGTCACTCAGATATTTTCCTCTGGGAGATTTTCATGTTCCACCTTCCAACTCCCGAAACCCCGACTTCCAAAGTGAATCTGGACCATTGATCCCAAGTCAACGATAATCGTTGATCCATGCAACTGGTTATCTCTAGTGGCCTCCAAGAGCTTCCACAATCATGTGCTTGAATGACATATGTCTTCACCGCGTCACCTCCACGTCACTTCAACGATTTTCCTCCGGGAGATCTTCATGCTTCACATTTGAAACTCTTGAAACCCCGACTTGCGAAGTGAATCTGGGTCATTCATTAGTCATGACACGCAGCGACAGATCATCTACTTTGGTAATTTTCACTTCAGGAGTTTTCCAAGCACAAACATTTGAAAGTCCCGAAGAGCCAAGGACCTGAAGTCCTGAAGTAAATCTAGACCATCCATCAGACGAGACACGTGGAGACAGATCAATTACTTTGACGATTCTTCTTCGGGAAGTCCGAAGTACTAATAGTTAAAACTTTCGAAGCTTGAAGTGCCAAAGTACGTGGAAACTAGCAACAAAGACACATGGTACACTCATGAGGCAGAACACGTGGCACACTCATGAGGTAGGACACGTGGCATTCATCTCAGGTCATTTGGTTGTGTCATTCACCCATTCCCATGCGACACGTGTCACCTCTCTTTCCTATACACCTCAACAGCCGTGACATCATACGTCATTTCGCCGCCATGTCACTTCAGCGATTTTTCCTCCAGGAGATGGTCCATGTTTCACATTCAAAATGCCCGAAGCTCGAACTCCCAAAGTAAGCACAAACCGTTGATATCAAGTCAATGAGGGTTGTTGATCCTTGCAGCTGCTGATTATCACCGCGTCATCTTCACTCATCCCATCTTCCTATTGGATGCCTGTCTCCACTCATCTCGTCTTCCTATTGGACACCCATCTGCACTCATCTCATCTTCCTATTGGACGCCTGCCTCCATGACTTCCTGTTCCCGACCAACCATCACATTGAAATCAAGGGGAAGAGTCAAGTACAGTCAACTCGAACTGCACTTTGCTTGTGAAAGCTCAGATAGATATAGAGAGCCAGTCTCCATCACAGATTGACGCGGTTTGGTTCCAGATGCACCTCAGCAAGCTCTGCTCACACAGCCGGCTATCTCCAATAGCCTCCAACAGCTTGCAGACATGCCATCGCTTGACAACAGAGCTCTGCTCTGTCACTCTGAGGCCCATTTTCGACCATTTAGTTCCTTCAACATGTATCAGTTATGTCTCAGAGACATTAGTAGTTTATATTTTGATTAAGTCCAACATTTTCCTAGGTTAGATGCAAGAGTGGTCTTCTGTGTGAGATAAGAACCACTCTTGCTGATTAATTTCAGCATCTTAGTACGGTTAATAATTTGATTTACAGACAATTAGCTTAATTTAGGTCTCAGTCCCCTAAGGACGAGGACCCCTGCAACTTTTCTTTAAATAGTTAGTTTTTGGATATTATAAAGTTCAAATTTTTTGAAGAAGGAATAGCAATACAACACACTAGTTGGACCCATTTTAAGCATGGATCAAATCTCTCTACCTGGTGAACATACTCTTGATGACAGTGTTTCGTTCAACTCTTCATGTGTTTTCATTCTTATCTTGAATACAGTTTTCGATTTGTGCAACACACATTTCATTTTCCTTTCAACTTATTTTTACTAATATGCAACCTGTCAAACAACTAATGCTTTGGTAAAAATTTGTTTTCTACAACTTGTGGGAATTATTATGTTTTGATACATGTTTGATGTCTTGAAATGATATTTTAAGTATTAAACTTCTTGCAGCAGATTATTCATCGAGTAGTTTGTTGTTTCTCTCTATTTTCTATTATTTCATTGGTTTGTCATTAGTGTGCCATCAGCCAAGGAGGGCCCTCATCCATATCATTCAGCCAACCCAACCTTGCCTTTGTCTTGATAGAATAACCCTCTGACCAACCAACAAAAAGTTAAAGAAACAATCATTTTAAACCGATAGGTGGCCTAGATTTTCCCTTTAGCAGTCAAGTGCAGACCTTAGGACCAACATCTTCTGGCTCCATTGTCAAGGAACGGAGTAACGAAATATCTTTCCTTGGGAAAATGACATTGATCAGCTCTGACCTTTGATGGTGAACAAAGATCAGACACAGACAGACTGCCATCTTTCACCTGGCGACTGCACTGAGTAAATTTCAAGACGAAATACCGGCGCCCAGAAAGGGATTCAACAGATCCAAATCTGAAAATAACAAAGCTAAGAAGGCTGATTCTAACCATGAGAATAATACAATAGGCCCTGAGCTGGAAAGGCAAATAAGAAAATCCACTATAGCTCAGAGATACACTTTCCCCCTCAAAGGAAAAGATGCAGACCAAGAAAATACTTCAAGCCAACCTCTTGAGTTTGCTAGCCCTAAGAATCATAATTCTAATGGGGCTCAGACATCTCCTACTCCTGATTATACTTCGACATCCAATCCCACATCCACTCCAGTATCCCTCATAAATTTGCAGATTCCTAT
This sequence comes from Picea mariana, assembly GCA_032191745.1. Lineage (NCBI taxonomy): Eukaryota > Viridiplantae > Streptophyta > Pinopsida > Pinales > Pinaceae > Picea > Picea mariana. The sequence continues at coordinate 82,962 of JASDQU010104624.1, read as the reverse complement.
TGTTCAAGCCATGGCCATTAATAGGATGGATGCTATAATTGCTACAAGACATGCACCCTTAGTGCTCCCTGTAGTTTTGCATGCACTCCCAACCACAGATTACATGAAATACCTACCAATATATAATGGGGAAGGTGAAATAACCGTTGAAGAGCATCTGGTAGCCTTTTACGGTTTTGCAGACAACTTTAACATTGATTATTCAGATGTGTGGATGAGGTTGTTTGTACGAAGTCTGGATGGGGAGGTTAGAAAATGGTTAAGGAGCCTTCCTCCAGCCTCCATTGTAGATATTGAGGCATTAGATGAAGCTTTTATAAAGCAATGGGGAGATAGGAGAGATTATCTCTATTACATCACTGAATTCAAGGCTATAAAGAGGAAGAACAATGAATCTATTTTAGACTTCACTAAGAGATTCAATAAAATGTATGGTAGAATCCCATATGAAATCAAACCACTTGAAGCCTCTACCAAGATCACTTATGCTAATGCATTTGATGCAGAATTCTCCCTCCTTCTGAGAGAGAGAAGATCAACCACATGATTGTCCATGCAGGAAGCAACCATTGAAGTTGAATCAGATTAAAGACTAGATTTGATAAAGAGAAGAAAAAACATAGAGAGGATGTCCCTACCTCCTATAACCCAGCTATATCTGATCCCAAACTTGAAGAGATGACTAAAACTTTGAAGGATCTGACTTTTGAGATAGCTAAGATAAAATGGGAATCCAAACAGCCAAACAAAACTTTTCAAGGGGCTGGTAATAGAAATCAAAACCAATTCAGAAGGCCTATTGATGCTCCTCAAGTAATGCAGAGAGAAAGAAGAAATGTTGATGATCAAAGGGTAGTTCCCCCTTTCCAAAACAATCAGATTTATGAGATAGATGCAGACAATGATGTTGTGGACGATACTATTGTGCTTTTCAATGAGACAAATTATTATACCAGTCACTTAACACATCAAGAATATGAGGTAGCACAATTTTCAAATCAATTCGATGATCAAAAAGGGGAGGAGGGAGTTATCCAAGGTCAACCCAAAAAGAAATATGATTTGAGAACGAGAAACATAGCTTCTAAGGCCACCACCTCTAATCAAGGCAAATAAGAAGAAGCTCCTCCCAAGCCAAATATGAATAAAGGTATGCCATCTAAAACGCAGTCATCCCCACTATCAATTCCTCTTGCCCCTGAAACAAAGGAAGCTAATAAGCTACCAAACTCTTTCAGCCTAGAACATGAGCTAAGCAAAATCAAGATTCTTGTCCCTTTGACAAAACTGCTAAAAAATAAACCTTTCAAGAAATCCATGATGAAAGTTCTGCAACCTACTCCTTCTAGTGTATTTTCTGATGACATTAGTCTACAGGATGAAAACCCAGCCATTACTGTGGGTCCACACATTGAGGATGGCTATGATGCTTCTCCTCCTTTCTATATATCTATGAATTTCCAAGATAAGATCCTGCACAACTGTCTTATGGACTCAATAGCCTCTCACAATGTCATGCCCAAAGTTTTTATGGAAGAACTAGGGCTCGATATTACCAAGCCTTAGCAAGACATGTACTCCTTTGATTCTAAGAAAGTAAAATGCCTGGGGTTGATAAAGGACATGGTGGTTTCTCTAGCATAGTTACCCATGAAGAGTGTCGTAATGGACATTGTGGTGGCCGACATCCCCCCAAAGTTTGGCATGTTATTATATAGGACTTGGGCTAAAAAGGTTGGAGGATCATTACAAATGGACCTCACATATGCCACCATTCCTGTGTTCGGTGGTGAGCACAGGAGGCTATACAGAGAGGTAAGGTTAGCCTACATAGTTAGTGATCATCAGAACCCAAGAATTCACCCCATCTATGCTGTTAAGGATGGGACGGGTTCGTTTGTTTTTCATTTAAATGATGATGAACCTGAAATATCAGTCAGCCAACGTAGAGATCAACCAATGACTGGCCAACAAAATAAGGTGTGGAAGATGTATTTTGATGGGTCTTCATCAAAATAAAGATCTGGTATAGGTATTCTCCTAATTTCTCCTTCAGAAGAAGTAATAACCCTCTCTTATAAGCTGGAGTTTGAGACTACTAACAATATAACTAAATATGAAGCTCTGGTATTGGGATTGATGGTTGCTAGAGACATGGCCATTGATTGTTTGGTAGTTTTTGGTGATTTTGAGTTGGTCATCAATCAGGTGAGGAATATCTATCAAACTAAGCAACATAGGCTCAAGAAGTACATAAACGAGGTATGGGACCTAATCGATAATTTATTTCTAGCATTCAACCTCTCTTTCATTCCCAGAGAACAGAATCAGAGAGATGATTCTCTGGCCTTAGCTGCCAGCACGTTCACGCCTCCCATTAGCTCGAGTATTAAATATCAAGTGGAAATCAAACATAGAACAACCATACCAGACAACATAAAGCACTGACAAGTCTTCAGTGATGATTTAGAGTTGCAGAGATTTCTCCACACCATTGATGAATTCTCCAATATCTCAATTGATCAAGAAAGTCAAGAAGATGAAAATGAGAAATTAGAAGATTAAAAATCTTCTCATCTGCTGAAGACCGTGGCTAGTCATGATATTATGGAGTTGAAAACCAATCATATTCCAAAAGGACTAGTGCCTTTGGAAAGATTTTTCAACAGTAATGATGTTTACAAAGGAACTGTTATGAAGGATCAAGAAGAAGAGGTGACAGAGTGCAATATTGGGACCACTGAAAATCCCAAGATCATCAAGTTGTCGAAATCATTGGCTGCAGAACAAAAAGATAGGTATGTCAGTCTCATTAAAAAGTTTTCCGATACTTTTGCATGGTCCTATCAAGATTTGAAGACATTTGATACTGACATCATCCAGCACAAGATCCCTCTAAAAACTGGCTCCAAGCCATTCCGACAGAATATTAGACAATTTAATCCCATGTTAAAGTCCATAATTGAGAAAGAGCTAAAAAGAATGTTGGATGCCAAGATTATTGTACCAATGAGGCATTGAAACTAGGTGGCCAACTTAGTACCTGTAAGGAAGAAGAGTGGGGAGATACGCTTGTGTGTTGATTTCAGAAATCTAAACAAGTGTTCTTTGAAGGACAATTATCCCCTCCTCAAGATGGACCATATTTTACAGAGGGTGGTAGGTGCACACATAATTCCCTTGTTGGATGGATACTCTGGTTATAACCAGATAGCAATTTGTGAGGAAGATAAAGAAAATACAACATTCACCACCCCATGGGGAACATTCATGTATGACAAGATCCCCTTTGGGCTCATGAATTTAGGGGCCACTTTTCAGAGGGCCATGGACATAGCTTTTGTGGGGGAGAAGAACAAATTCATGGTCATATACCTAGATGAAATTACCATTTTCTCCAAGTTTGATGAGAAGCATTTGCAACATTTGGAGCAGGTTTTCAAGAAATGCAGGAGGTATGGGATATCTCTCAATCCTAAGAAATCTCACTTTTCCATGCCTGAAGGGAAGCTCCTGGGCCACATCATATCAGCGGGAGGCATAAAAGTTGATCCAAAGAGGGTGTGTGCCATTCAACAAATTGATATTCCTAGAAATAAAAAGGATGTCTAGTCTTTTATTGGTAAGATAAACTTTCTCAGATGCTTTGTGCCAAATTTTGTTGAAATTATGAAGCCTATTACTAACATGTTGAAGAAAGATGCTGTTATAAAATGGTCCTTCGAGGAGAAATCATATTTCCAAACAATCAAGCAAGATTTAGTTGAAGCACCTGTATTGGCCATCCCTGACTGTGCCAAATATTTCTTCATCTTTTCCTTTGCCTCAGAGGAAACAATTGTTGTTGTACTGTTGCAAAAAAATGAAGAAGGGCATGAGTAGCCAATAGCTTTTTTCAGCAGAGCCCTCCGAGATGCTGAGCTCAAGTTTGATATATTAGAGAAGCAAGCTTATGCATTGGTCAAATCACTCATGCGCTTCAGGGTTTACGTGCTACAGTCTAGCATAACAACCTTTGTTCCGAGCAACAGTGTCAAAGAGATTCTGGTCCAGCTAGACAATGAGGGGAAAAGAGGAAAGTGAATTGTCAAGCTATTGGAGTATGATTTTCACATAAATCCCACCAAGTTGATCAAGGGGCAAGGACTGGCCAAATTGCTATCAGAATCAAACTGCAAGGTGCTAGAGTTGCATCAAATCTTCACCCAATCAGATGCACCCATCATACAACCCGGACAAGAGAATTTACAGGTATTTGAAAAATATTCCTCTTCACCTTGGTATAAAAACATCATCTATTTTCTACAACATTTTGAATGTCCACCAGATGTGAAGAAGACAAAGGCCAGGTCTCTCAAGTTGAAAGCCATCAAATTCTGCATTTCAAACTAGAACTTGTATTGGAGAGATCCTGTTGGCATCATGTTAAGATGCCTTGATGAAAACAAAGCTAAACAAGTCACGACAGAAATGCACAGAGGAGTGTGTGGAGGGCACCAACATTGGAAGGCCACAACGCTCAAGATCCCGAGGGCAGGATACTACTGGCCCACCCTTTTCTCTGATGTGTTTGTCTTTGTTAGAGCCTGCAACAAATGTCAGATTTTTGCAGGGAAACAAAAGTTATTGTCACTGCCCCTAAAACCTATCAAAGCCAATAGTTTGTTTCAACAATGGGGTTTAGATTTCATAGGCAAAATAAATACACCCTCTAGTGGACAACACAAGTGGATCCTCACTGCCACCGACTACTTCACCAAGTGGATTGAGGTTGTGCCCACCAGGAATGCCACTGATAAGGTAATCATAATTTTCCTGGAAACTAATACTTTTTCCAGATTTGGTTTCCCCAACAAGCTCGCTATATAAAATGCCCAAGATTTCAAGTCCAATGCCATGATTGACTTCTGTGGTAGTCAAAACATTTCCTTGACACATTCCACACCCTATTACCCTCAGGGAAATGGCCTAGCAGAATCATCAAACAAGAATCTCTTCAGGATCATTAAAAATTTGTTGACT
>JASDQU010104624.1:60776-77096 GCA_032191745.1 Picea mariana | reverse complement strand
CCTTCGTCATTTTTCCTTTTTCTGGTTGGTTCAATCTTTTTCCCATTACTAAGTATCTTTGTCCTTATTCGTTTTCAAGTCATTGCACATGTCTGTCTCTGTTTCTCGAAGGATAAATATATGTTGATTTGGGTTTGAATTAATTGTCATCATATTTTCCCATTGATTAAGCTCACCACAAGTCCATTAAGTATTTTTGCATATGTGGGAAACGCCCGTGGATAAACGTAGTCACTCAGAACGGTCATATTTGGGCTAGGGGTGCCGAAATAAATAAGGGAAAATTTCAACGGTGGAGATCTATCAAGTGGATCAGATCGAGGGCTGTCATCCATTCGGGAGTGTAGAATCACATGAAGTTTAACATCAAGAGTCATCAGAAGTACCGAAACCCCGAAGTATTTAACATGGCTTAAGCTCGGGTTAATTAGTGATAAGCACTGGCTAATCACTTCGGAGATTTTCCTTCGAGATATTTTCATTCTCTACATCCACAAACTATCGAAGAGCTGACACTCAAAACACGAAGTCACGAAGAGCCTTTTGGACAGGCCAGCTATCAGCCCTGAAGTAAATCTGGATCGCTCATCAGTCAATACATGTGGCACTCATTAGTCATGACACGTGGCACTCATTCCAGGTTATTGGGTTATGGCATTTGCCCATTTCGACATGACATGTGTCACCCTTCTTCCCATGACACATCAACAACCATGACGTCATGTGACATCAGGTCACCACGTCATTTAGTCGCCACATCACTCAGATATTTTCCTCTAGGAGATTTTCATGTTCCACCTTCCAACTCATGAAACCCCGAATTCCAAAGTGAATATGGGCCGTTGATCCCAAGTCAACGAGAACCATCGATCCATGCAGCTGGTTATCTCCAGTGGCCTCTAACATCTCTCGTAATCATGTGCTTGAATGACATCTATCTTCACCACGTCACTTCAACGATTTTCCTCCAGGAGATCTTCATGGTTCACATTTGAAACTTCCGAAATCCTAACTTTCGAAGTGAATCTGGGTCGTTCATCAGTCATGACACACGATGACAGATCATATACTTCGACGATTTTCACTTCGGGAGTTTTCCAAGCACAAACATTCGAAAGTCCTGAAGAATCGAGGACCCGAAGTCCTGAAGTAAATCTATACCATCCATTAGACGGGACAAGTGGAGACAGATCAGTTAATTCAACGATTCTCCTCTGTGAAGTTCGAAGCACTAATAGTTGAAACTTCCGAAGCAAAAAGTGCTGAAGTACGTGGCAACCAACATCGGAGACATGTGGCACACTCATGAGGTAAGACACGTGGCACACTCATGAGGCAGGACACGTGGCACACTCATGAGGCAAGACACGTGGCATTCATCTTAGGTCATTTGGTTGTGTCATTCGCCCATTCCCATGTGACACCGTTGAGCGTCTAAATTGACATCCCCATTACCATATTATACTCCTCATTTATACCTTTTTGGCCTACCTAAGCTTGGATAAATGACAAAGAACACTATCTCTAGTCACTTATAGGGTCATGAGGTAAAGTATATTTGAATTCATGCATTTTGTGGTTTATTGAGCTAGGAGATTAAATATTTCATGCACTAATGTTTAAATTTCCATATGTAGCCTTTGTCCTTTGGACGAGTTTGATACTTCTATGTCAGCTAAGCCATCTGGTAGTTATGCGCCAGATCACCCACTGTCTGAATCCGGTACCAAGAGCGCCTCCTGTTCAGATCCAGTACCTGCAGATCTCTCACTGTCGCGATCCGGTACCAACGTCCACAGCCTGTTTTTGTCCGGTACCAACCAATTGCATGCTATTCGGATCCAGTACTATCTACCGTGTCTCACCTATCATGATCCAGTACCAACACAGGAAACAAAGTATGGCAAGTTTAGCTTTAGATCATGCTTAAGATAATTTTTGAATGTTTTTTAGATCATCAAAGTTTCTAGCACGACTATGTTAAGCTAATTTGATTATTGCTTCATCCTCATACACTTCGTGTAATGAGGATGAAGCTTAAAATATGTAACCGAATGTATAAATTTTACAATTGTTGATCCGCTAAAGATTTCACCTCCTTGTGTTTCACGACTGAGACTTTTTAAATAGTCCTAGCAAGGATGGTGGAATAGAGAGGAGAAATAACATAATGCAACATGTGAAGCAGCGTTGCATATTGTAGAACATGTCTTGAGTTTGAATTTTAATAGAAGAGTGTCATTTATTTCCATGTCTTGATCATTAATGAATGAATGTGAGTTGAGTTGTTAGTATAGTCTAATTTCATGTTTTGAGATCTGAGTAAGATTGATGTGTTGATTGAGGACCGACTTACTGTAGACTCTAACCGTTGACCTATTGAAGCGACAAGGGCCCACCGCCTAACAGAGGTCAGCATTCTTGTAGATTAGTGTTAGGATTTGATTTCAGTGGTGTAATTGTTAGATTAGATGAAGCTTTGATTTCTCAATTTCATTCATCATATCTAACAGTTTCAGATATTAGTAGATTTTTGATTACATGATTGCTTAATATCTTTATTTACTCTGTTTTCGCATACACTCTGTTTCTGTTTTTATGAATTGGATTTCTTTTAGTGAACATAGATGTTGGCAGCAATAGTCAAGTGTATTTGGAAAAGAACTAGTGAAGTTCACAACAGATCATTGTGAGCCACAACATATCCAATATATTGGCTATTGAACTACCCATGATGTGCCTTGATGATTGATGTGTGATTTCCTTTTCAAAGTGTGATTGCATAGTTATCTTTCTGGGTCAGATAACATGGTTGATCTATCAAATAACTCCATCTCATACTTACATGTGCCACAATGGAGTAGATATCCTCTCTGTGATAGACAACCAAAGTGTGTTTTAGTTCGATAGTTTGCTTTATTCCTAGCATGCATAATCCAGCTTAGTTCTATACTCGTGACATTAGAATTACCTCTCTTACTGGTGTCTTGTAACTTTGTTGATTAATAATCTTAGATTGATAATTAATGTGTGCATTATACTAATCATATAAGCAACACAACATTTTGGCGCCATTGCTGGGGAGTTACAAACGGTAGGAAGTAATTTTAGCTTAGATTGTTAGCACATTTTTTTGAATGATTTTAAAGGCTACTTGAGGGAGAAGGATAAAATGTTTAAGACATGAGTGAAGAGCCATGCGACCACTATAGTGGGGTTCTCCGAAGCCAAGTTGCTGTCTTACCTTCTATACAGAATTAAGATTTTTGAGTTAAGTATCAAATTTTTATTTTATGCATATATATAGAAATAATAAGGGTAGATTCATAAGATCTAGAGACTTGAAAACAAACCCCCAGACTAATTCAATTGACATTGGTGCAGGAAAGACTCCATAGAAGGAAGTTCAAGGGAAGCCAATGCTCCAGAAGAAGGACCTAGAATTGAAGAATCACTATTGGGGTAGATATAATGTGAATCTGCTGAAGGAACTAAATATTTAGAAGACACAAAAAATCCAATCCCTGAATCATCTATCAGTGGAGGAAGGATACCTAGTGAAATTGCAGAATAAGAAGGGAATGAAAATGCAGCGACTGAGACTGAGACCTTCGAGTTTCCAATCTTGAATATTTCAAGAAACATTAGCATGAAGAACATCCCACTGTCATCATTACCCACTTTTAGAGGTATGTCAATTGAAGATCCAGATTTATTTTTATTTGAGTTTGACATATTATGTAGAACCTATAACTATTCAGATGATGCCCAAAAACTTAAGCTCTTTCCAGCCACATTAAAGGACTCAGCCTTAAGGTGGTTCATGAGCTTAGGAGAAAATACAATTCTCTCTTGGGAACAGATGAAAGACACATTTTTGCGGAAATATCAAGACTATTGTAAGGATAATGCTAAAAATGACATTTTTAAAATGCAGCAAACCGAAGATGAAAGCCCTGAAGACTACTTAGAAAGGTTCTTATACAACTACCAGAAATCAAAAAATTATTCACCATAGACCCAGCTGTAGTAAGAACAATATTTTTGAAAGGTCTTAGAGATGACTGCATAGAAGTGTTAAATCTGTTAAGTTCAGGATGTGCAACAACAACCCTTTGCAGAAATTGCAGATTACTATAGGAGATACTCAAGAGGACAAGCCAAAATAGGTAAAGAACCAAGAGATCCTTTTAGCAGAAATTTAAGACAAAACTCAGGGAATGTCACTAGAATTGAGTTAGGAAACTTACTAGAAAACTTTAAAACATACATCTTGAGCACAATCAGTAACCAGTTAGATACCCTAAAACTGAAAAAGAAGCAAGAAGAAGATGTTGTTTTTGCAATCTTTTGTCCTAAATGTAGAAAGAATCACCCTGAGAAAGAATGCCCATTAAATGTCATAGAGGTCTGTGGCCCGTGTACACTAGAGMACCCCACATATGAATGTCCAACTTTGCTTCAACTGCAAGCCATTTATAGGGGAGGAGGAGTCTCACAAGAACAACTGTATCCTTCTAGGAGGCCTTGGAGAGCACAAAACCCCAATGCATTTTAGGACCCTAATACACAATATCAACAACAACAATGGGGTCCTTCTTCAATTCCCTTTCCCCAATGGACACCTCAACAAGCTCAAACTCAACCTTGGCAACAAGGTTGGAGGGGACCTGTGTATGGGAGTCCCTCTTACCCAACATATCCACAGTATCCTGCAAACATTTCCCAATTACTACTTGGATTTAACCCACCTCAGAAACAAGCTTTATCTCCACCTCTTGTACAACAACAATTCATAGTACCCTTGAACCCTAATCAATAGTAGCAAGCACCTATATATACCAATCAACAACCACAAATCCAAGCTGACCACAACCCTCCTAGACCAACAAAAAATCTTGCCCAACCAATTCCTAACCCCAATAATCGACCCACCCACCCTGTATAGAATACAGAAGTCAAAACCTTTCCCACCTATGAAATTCAACTAAGATCCAGGAAAGTTGTAAATCAATCAAATTCTAGAGTAATAATTCAAGAAGAAAATGATAATCATTCTGAACAAGAAAATACTCAAACCACCCCTGTAGAAGGAGAGACTCCCCTTCATATTCCAACCACGTCTCAGTTCGTAGGAGTACCTCAACAAGTTAATCTTCCACCCTACCCTGAAATACTACTAGAGAAGAAACCTGAGCCACCCTTGCACAAAGATATAGAGGATGAGTTACAAAATGTATGTGTAAAAATACCTCTGCTGCAAACCATTAAGGATATCCATATATTTTCCAAAAGCATAAGGGATCTTTACCTTAAGAAACCAGGAAGGAAGAAAAAGGAACCTCCCCTTGTTCAGGTGGTAGGACAATTATTTGAATTTATTTCTGAAATTCCATATAAATATAATGACCCTAGGAACCCAATAATCACTGTTGAAATTAATGGTATTTCCTTACCGAACACACTCATCGATCTAGGTGCAACAATTAATGTAATGCCTTTTGACACTATGCAAAAACTCCAAATCAACCAGTTAAGACCAACCCAAATCATGATAGAGTTGGCAGATAAGTCAGTCATTAGCCCTGCAGGAAGTTTAGATGATGTCACAGTCACACTAGCTTCTTGGAAGTATTCAGTAGTCTTTCTAGTCATCCATTCTAAATCATCCTCCAAACCAAGACACCCTGTGGTTCTTGGCCACCCTTGGCTGGCCACAAAAGATGCCTTTATCAGTTGTCGATCTGGCGAGATGACTATTTCCAATGGCACACATAGCCGAAAGCTTTTCTTCTTCCCTCTTGCCCAACCGGCACAAGAAATACTTGTTTGGCTAGAAAACCCTTATGGAGAGGAATATTGCATCAGACCTCTGTTAACACTTGAACAAATAAAATGAATGCAAGAACAATCACATGAACAAGTCTTAAGTTTGTTTTTGGCTAATACGAACTCCATTGAATATCCTAGGTCTTTTGCAGAATTGCCACATATTTTCAGTTCTGAATTTCAACAAACTTGACATCCTGATATCAACCAATTATATACTTTATCACTAGCTTCCTCAGAGAAGGAATAAAGTACTGAACTTGTTGAGATTAGTCCATGAAAATATTTATATATCAACTCTAGTTTGGAACCAGAACAAAAAATGCAAGTAATTGAAATGCTCCAAAGACAACTTGATGCCTTTGCATGGGATTATGCAGACATGAAAGGTATTCACCCTGACACATGCACACATCATATCTACACTAATGACCAAATCAGACTAGTTAGGCAGCCTCAGAGAAGGATGAATCCTGCCCTAAAGACATTGTAAAGAAGGAATTGCAAAATTGAGTCAATCTCATATACCCCATTTCAGATAGTCAATGGGTATCTCCACTTGTCATAGTTCCCAAGAAAAACGGTAAGTGGAGAATATATGTAGACTTTAGGGAGTTTAACAAGGCCACATATAGGGATTATTTTACCGTACCATTTATTGATCAGGTGTTGGATAACTTGTCCATAAATAAGTATTTCTCGTTCCTAGATGGGTTTAGTGGTTATAACCAAATACAAATAGCACCAGAAGACCAGGAAAAGACCACTTTCACCTGCCCATGGGGAACTTGATGGGTGTTGTATATGCACTAAAAAAACACTAAAAATCCTCAATTAAATTGTCAACTTGGGGTAAGTAAACTTAGATTTGTAGMAAAATATATGCCAAAGGTAGAAGGGTTGGTAGTAGTATAGTCTAACTAAGGAAGGGTCTATCTAAAGGCTAATTTATTCAAGCAAACCTATCTAATGAGAAAACCCTACTAAGGAACTTGAAACTATGTAACCTAAGTACTTTTGGACCAAGGATCAATGGATAGTTCTAAGAAGACAAGTAAAAACCCTACTAAGCAAACTAATTCATAACAATAAGCAAAAGCAACTATTAAGCATAACAAAAGCAAACTATTTTAACTTGCCAACCTAAATTCAATGAGCAATTACCCTATGAAAGCAGGTAAATAAACAAGCAAGCAACTATTCTATTAAAGCAAGTAAACAAGTAAGCGAAACAACTAACTAACCTATTAAAGCAAGTAAACAACTAGCTAACCTATTAAAGCAAGTAAACAACTAACTACTCTAAGACAACTTCTACTGCAAGTAATCTAATAAAAACTTCTCATTGAACAACTATCTAGCCTAAGAGGCAAGTGAACTATATTCTTAATTCAAACTTCAAAACTATTTCTAATTCATAAAAGGAAATCTATTTAATTGAAAGCAAGAAGAACTAACAACTAACTTTTAATCTATAATAAGCAAACTGATCTTTAATCTATCAAAACAAAAGACTATCTATCCTACAACAACAATAAAACTATCTCCTAAGCTATGAAAGCAAGAAACTATATCTTTTAACTTATGAAAGCAAGAAAACTATCTTTTAACCTATGAAAACTCAAATATAGTGTTGGTGGTTGTGTGAATGTCTTCGGTGTCTTATAATATCTCGATGGCACTTGACAACAAAAGATAATTCAAGCGGTATAAGCTCAATAATGATCTCAATATCAAAGTGAAAGGTATGGAATTAACAATCCAATGAGAATTTAGCCATGACAGAAACAATCGTCCCCTGCATATTCATTACTCATGTATTAACCATCAACAATATAACGAGATTTTAATTGTACTTCTATACTATGTAAGCAAAAATCATAAATAAATTAACTAAGATTTGTAATTGCTATCTAATTCTAGGAAAGAAAGTACATGAAATGAAACTACGCTATATCTATTCTAACAATTCAAACTGCAATAAAGAAAATGTTTAAGAACAGAAATTAAAACATGACATTAAAAAGTAAACTAACAAATACATTAATCAACAACTAATTAAGCAAGATCTACATAAAAATGAGATAAGCAATCTATAATTAAAAACTAAAATTAATCATATCCATCCATCAAATCCTTGTTAAAGAAGACATGTAATAAAACTATGTTCTATTCTATTTCAAACTTTGTTTTAAATTTAACTCTAAAAGCATAAATAAAAACATAATCTAATATCTAATTGCACACAGGGTTAGTCTATGAATTTGAAAATTCGTTCCTAACTACAAGATCAATGCATGCTAACACAATCCTTCATACTAACCTGTAAAAGAGAGTCAAAACAATTAAACTACAACAACAAATTATTTAACAAAATGATAATGCATGTATAGGAAATAAAGAGGGCAACTAACTATAAAATGCATAAACAACATAAAGAACAGTTACCAGACTGCTGATGCCCCCCCCAGCAAGTCGTGGTCACTTCCTAAAAGCACACCATGAACTCAACGATTTGATTTCACCATGAAAACTCAAAAACACAGTTTCTATATAATCTGGCAATGAAAAATAGCAAAACAGAGTAAAATCGTGTTTGTTCCTACCACACTGGTTCTTCTACTTCCTTAACAATTATCTGACCACCACGGTGGTATTTATAATGTTTACAGACCAAGTGGTCAACCACAGGAGGGTCGAACCACTTCTAAATTCGACAAATTACATTAAATGATGCCCTAACTGCTGAAACAGAGCGAGCCAATAATCACCCTATTTAACAACCAAAACTGAGTTTTTGGGAGTTCAGTAGCTGAAAGGGGCAAGCACGAACAAAACCCATGTTCCTGATTCGCCCACCACTGGATGCCAATACCATAATCGCCAAATCGCCCACTTTTTTTGTGCAGGATGTGGTGCTGGACGTAGTGTCGGATCGGGTACCAGATTTAGTGCTGGAAGGAGTACCAGACTGAGTGCCGGAAGCATAAACGTGATGCGTTTTTGCCATGTAACACCAAAAAATGTGAATCAAATCCTTGGGAGCATGAAAACGTGATGAATTATACTCAATATCAATATTAAACATGAATCATACGTACCTAGTGTAGATCATACCGTTTTAGCATAAAATTCTTCAAAAAGCTCCTTCAAAACATGAAAAACACATATGTACATTCGACAAAAAGTGTCTAATAACTGTCATAAATTGATCATATCTTGAGCCCAACATTACCCCCACACTTATGATTTTGCAAGTCCCATGCAAACAAAAAGAAGTTACCCCTCGTGACTAGGCTTGCTGAGGAGGATCAGCTTTGGAAGCTTCTCCTTCTTGCTGTGAAGACTTTGCCTTGTGCCTCTTATGTTGCTTCAGTTGTGCTCTGAGGCTACGGTTGGATTTGGTCATCTCATCGACCAACTGTTGAAGGGAGTTAACCTTTTCTTGGAGGACTGCATTATCATGATGAAGGTGTGTGTCTATTGTCTTCCTTTCTTCCAACTATTGGAGAAACTGATGGTTTTCTTTTTGTAGCTTCTCTATGGCTGGGGCAAAATTGGTGATCTCAGAGGAAGGCTTAGATCCTTTGAGGGATGTGGACAATCTATCAGTCTTAGGATCTAGAGTAGGCATGGGTGAAGTAGGAGTGATGGGGATTGATAAGGAGAGGTAGGTTATGATTTTTTCTTTCTTAGTGGCTCTAATCCATCCGCAAAAGCTTCCCTAAGTCTCTTGTGAGGGCTCTCAAGATCGGAGGACACTTGGATAAGATCCAAAGTAGGCAAGGGTTTTGCATAAGGTTTTGTTCTTGTGCTCTGGATACTCTTTCGAAAGGGTCCTTTACCAAATCGATTGGCTCCCCTCCTATTTGTGGGAATGATGGCAAAGTCTTGTTGGACTACTTTTTGGAGCTTTTTAGGTGTAGAATCAAGAGAAATTGAAGGCATTGGGGGGTTTAACAATAGGCTTCTTTTGGTCTTTGCTCTTGGTATTTTTACCCAATGAGGAAGTAGGGATATCAACAATCTTTTTGTATTGTTTCGGCAAAGAGAGGGTTTGTGCAAGGGGGTTTGGAGTTTTTGGAGAGCGAGGCTTGGATGGAGAGATAGTTTTTAGGCTAAGTGGCTTTTTGCTGGTCTTAACTGTCAAGTGAGGGTTTGCAAATTGGTAGATAAAGGCATCCCAAGTTTGCCCCTGTTTCTCTAGTTCGGCTAGAACAAGGAGTTTGATCAAGCCATGGTGAAAGATACTATTGTGGGGGTTAGTAACATTCTTCCTCACTTGAGAGGACATATTCTCCAAGCTTTTTAGAAAATAGAAGGGGAAGTTCAAAGGTTTGTTGAACAAAAAATGAGCCAGCAATTTGAAATGACAAGCTTTGAAAGTGGAGTATCTACCTTCACATGTAATCAACCTCATGATGACGATGAGAGGGTTGATCAATTCCACCTTTATCCACTCCCTAGAGTATCCTTTTACTCTTGAAATGCTCTCGAATTCGAGCTTAAACACCCTATTATAACTTGAGCGCGACAGTTGGTGGTTTTTGAACCATCTATCTCCCATTCTTGGGATCTTTGTAGCTGCAACAATGGATTCTTTTGAGACTTCAAAGGAAAGAGACCCCACCTGTGTTGTCTTCCCATTGAAACCGAGGGAAAATTGCATGGAGAGGCCGTCATCATGGCCCTGCGAGTTAGACAAAAATGGCCCCCAGCCTACGCACATAAACACTTCTCTGCATTGTGCAAATTCTGGGAATGAAAAAGAGATTCGCATAGGAAGAGGGTTCATACCTTTTAGGCATTGTGGCAGAGGAAAAATTCACCAGGAAAGGGCATGATCAATCCAAGAGTTGGCACGAATTGGGCACAGGCCGAATGCGATTTGAACAGGGGAAGAAATGGCAGAGGTTGGGCGTGATTTCTTAAGATAGGGAAGAGCAAACGGCAAGGGAGAATGGAGATAATGGTTGTCCAACCCGATTTTGAATGCACCTATAGTGGAGTAGGTTGCATACATGTGCACACGAGCTGCCATGTGCAGAAAATTTGAATTCAACGAATCGTTTTTGGGGGAAATGTAATGATGCACAGTTGGATAAATGTCCAAGTCTCTTGACTTGGACATTTGATCATAAACATATAAATCATCTTTAATTAATTGCCTGCAACCAATTCAATTGAATGTAATTGAGTTCTAGTTACCTAGAATCTAGGACAGTTACTGGTGTGTAATTCATATGGTACTCTGTTCGACACCTCATACGGATTTTCATATGGCTACTCATATGATACTTCATACGATACTTCTGTGTTAAGTACATTTGCACCTCTTATAATGGATAGCCTGCAAATTTGAAGTGTTTTTGACAATCACAGTGGTTAATGAGCAGAAACATAATGTTCCCTTGTTGTTGATTTTACCATAATGCTCACTCAATCCTCTTGCATATGACATATAATGTCAAACCTACAATGAACAGGTTATAGCAAGCATAAAACATGTACTGTCAATCTATAATGTACAACTTGTAATGAAAGATAAACCGATAAAGAGTGGTCTGTTAAGTATATGTTCAGTAATTTATAGCACACAGGAGTTTAGCACTTTTAAAAATAAGAATGACTGTCAATGTAATAACCTGTATCATGGAAAAAACTCTTGCAAAGATCTATTTCTTCGGGCAATGATCATTTTTTAGCTCATGAACCCCTCCCCCACACCTAAGTATTATGACACCTCATGATCAAAAGTATAGGAAACCAGTCAGTATCCCCCAATAGCCGAAGATTTATAGTATGTCAAATGTAAAGATAAATTTCACAGATTGGTCTGATGAGACGGTTAGAAGATGGCCCCACCTGTAGGATAAGAGATCCTATATATAAATAAGAAGAGATAGGCAAGAGAGGTTCAAGATAGTCTTAGAGTTACTTTCCAATGGAAAATTTATGGAGTTCATTAACCTTATCTTAACAGCACATACTTCATGTCATCTTTGTCTGCAAGTAATTCTGTACATCAAGACAAGTTTAAATTTATTATTTATTTGTTATATTACCATCCTTGCTAGGTAGAATGCCCCGCTACCAGTAAGCCTGTTCAGTACTTTGGTGGGTTTACCTAGTCATACCACAAGCCGATATCCGTTGCCAGCAAACCTGTTCAGTATCCTGGCGGGTTAGCCTCTTACACCCTCAGAGACTGGCCCTCCATATTTTGAGATTTTAATATAACATTGCTTATGCAAGAAGATGGGGGAACAACTCTGAAAACAAATTTTTCTCTTTTTTTTTTTTCAATTGGGATGGTATTTATGTTAGAGGATGAATTTTCGTTTATATTACTTAGTGATTGTCCCGATGTAAGGAGTATTGAAGCAGATGTGGCCTATCTAAAGATATGATATAATCAAGCTATTTAGTGTGTAGTGGATGGTACCATTGAGAAAGAACATAAATGTATCTCTAGGCTCAACTCACTTTCTTCTTTTGTAGTTATTATGATGTTTCAATGACTAACCTCTAATTAGACCTCCTTGTTACTCTTTGATAAAGACACTTGACTCACTTACTCAGGTTTCTTAGAAAAACTGTACGAGAGACCTATAGGCTTGATAGTTATGGTATCACTTCCTTATACAGTGGTGAAGAGTTTCAAGAGCAACTTCTTTAGAATGCCTTAAAAAAATGAGAATGTTTGCAAAAATATGGCTAATTACAGTAAGTTAATATTCATTTTATGCTTTAGTAGACACAAAATTCAAGTGTAACAATGTTTTTGAAGAAAGATCCTTGAATTGTGTACTCCTGGTGAAATAAATACTTACAAGAATCTCTAGAATTTCCTTATTAACAAAATTCAAAAATTATTTACATATATACAGTAGAAAATTCAGAAAACTTTTCAAGAACAAGGGGGGACTTCCCCATCTACTAAGGCCAATGCCTTGTCAGTTGACATGACCTGTAGAAAATCCTCTTTGGAAATGGGATTATGATAAAATTTTAGTTGGTGTCTATTTACCACAAAGGATACTTGTCCATCATGAATTGTTTTAATTTTTACAGCTCCATTGTCATATATAGTGTCTACCTCGTAAGGGCCCAACCACCAGGTGGTGAGTTTTCCTTTGAAGGTTTTGAATCGGGAATCAAACAATAGAGCCCAATCACCAGGTTGGAAGTGCTTCTTCTTAATAAACTTGTCATGCCACTTGCTCCTCTGGTTTTGGACTAATATTGTCCATTGGATGGAATCTTGCCTGATTTCATCCAACTCATTCAATTGTAGGGCTTGTTGCTTCTGAACCTCAACTAAGTTCAATCCTAATTCTGTGGCAATATGGAAGGTCCTTACTTGGAATTCTATAGGTAGAAGTACTTGTTTCCCATACACTAGCTCATAAGGGGTATGCATAGTGGTATTTCTCCAGGTGGTTCAATATACCCACAAAGCCTCTAGGAGCCTATCAGCCCAATCCCGGGGACGTAATTGAACAGTCTTGGTCAAGATGGCTTCCAGAACTTTGTTTGTGGATTATACCTGACCATTGGCTTGCGGGTGGTATGGAGAATATTTACGTTGTTTCATCCCATATTTCTCTGTTGGCTCTTTCATTAGCTTGGAAGTGAATTGAGTGCCTTGGTTAGTAACAATTTCATGAGGGACACCGAAGCGGGTAAATATGTCTTCATAGATGAATTCGGAAACAAACTTCTCTATAGCCCTGAATAGGGATTTTTCCTCTACCCATTTGGTGACATAGTCCGTACAAACCAAAATATAGTGTTCGTATGGGACATGGGTGAAATTGGTCCTACAAAGTCGAGGGCCCATTTTTCGAAGGGTTCTATCATAACTTGGGCACGTAAAGGCATTTCTTCAGCTGACGTAGGTCTTCCTATCCTTTGGAAACTATCACAACTTCTCACATACTTGACAACATCTTTGAAAATGCTAGGCTAATAGTAACCCGAATGTAACACCTTATATGTTGTACGTTTGTCAGAAAAATGGCCACCACATGGTCCATCATGACAACTTCATAGTATTTCAAGTACATCATCCTCTCGAACACATCTACAAGTAATCAAATCAGGACATGTGCGAAAAAGATCATGACCAACCCAAGAGTAATTAGCACTCTGTGTAATAATTTTCCACTTTTCATGAGGTGACAAATGAGACGGTAAATTCCTAGTGGCTAGATAGTTTTCCATATCTGCAAACCATGGGGTATTGACAGAAATGGAAAAGAGGTGCTCGTCTAAGAAACTATCATCTACAGGGATATCATTATCCTCATTTTTTATTCGGGAAAGAAAATCAGCTACTACATTATCCTTACCAAGTCGGTCAAGCACAGTGATATTAAATTCTTGCAATAACAAAAGCCACCTGGTCACTCGGCCATTAGTTAGGGGTTTATTCATAAGGAATCTAATGGCAGAATGATCGATATGTACAAATACTTCATAACCTGTAATGTAACGACGAAACTTGTTAATAGCATGAACAACTGCCAATAATTCTTTTTCAGTGACTGTATAGTTTAACTCGGTAGGGGACAAGTTCTTGCTCACAAAATAAATGGCATAGGACTACTGGTCGTCTTTCTTCCCTAATACCCCTCCTATTGTGGTGTCGGAAGCATCAGTGGATATATGAAATGGGAGAGTCCAATTGGGCCCTCTAAGAACTAGTGCCATGGAAATCTTAGCTTTCAGGGTTTCAGAGGAAGTTTGACATTGCTCAGTCTAAACAAAATCAACATCTTTTATTAATAATCCAAACATAGGTGCAACAATCTTTGTAAAATTTTCAATAAACTGCCGGTAGTGTTCGACATGTCCAAGAAATATTCTCACCTGTTTCCTATTCCTATAGGTGTAAAGTTATCTGCATATCAAGGTTCCTATTCCTTTGGAAGTAAACTGATCAAGGTTCCTATTCCTATAGGTGTAAAGTTATCTGCATATCAGTGTCCCAAGACAAAGGAAGAAGAAGAGGACACGTCCCATGTTCTGTATGCCAGTGCAGTTGGTAGTTTGATGTATGCAATGGTCTATACTAGACCGGACATTGCACGTGCAGTGGGAGTTTTGAGTAGGTATATGTCAAAACCAGGGAAGGAGCATTGGACAACAGTAAAGAGGGTCTTCAGGTATTTGCGTGGCACTACCAATTATGGATTGTGCTACCAAGGAAGACCAAGATTGGACAGAGTGGTGGACATACATGGCTTTGTTGATGCAGACTGGGCTGAAGATCTGGATCACAAAAGATCTACAAGTGGGTATGTGTTTAACCTATTTGGAGGAGCAATTAGTTGGTTGAGTAAAAGACAAGCTGTAGTGGCACTCTCAACTACATAAGATGAATACATGGTTGCCACTCATGCAAGCAAGGAAGCAATGTGGTTACATAGATTGTGTTTAGGTATTGGGTTGGTACAAGAAGTAGTGAGATTAGATTGTAATAGTCAGAGTGCAATCTTCCTGGCAAAGAACCCAACTTATCATTCGAAGAAAAAACATATTGATGTTCAATATCACTTTGTGAGAGACATGGTTGAAGAAAAAAATGCGTTGCTGGAAAAAGGTTGACACTTTGAAGAATGTTACAGATTCATTGACAAAGTCTGTGAGCACAGAAAATGTTGCACCCTGAATTTTTTTTGTTGGGGCGGTTTTTACTATTTTTAGCGGTTTTCTAAATTAATCCCAGATTATTGGATTAGGGTTTTGGTATCTAGGAAATACCTAAAACATTGTATATATTGTATGGTGAATGGTGAAATTAATACAACGAAGAGTTGAAAGGTGCAGCACCAAGGAAGGTTGGATTTCTCCCAGTTAAGGGTTTCTAGTGTAAATCTATGTGTACTATGTGTATGGTCCATTGATTAATTTATGTTTTCATTAAGAATCTGTATGCATTGCTTTACTTCATAGGTTTAAAACTTACATAGACAACCTTTAAATCATAAAATTTCACATTAACCAATGCAATATTTCATTTCTCCAATGCAATTTATACTAGTGCCTATAACTATTGGATTATGGAGTCAAGCAAATAAAGATATAAACAATGTTATCTCCTTGGGGGTGTAAACCCTCTTACTCCCCAAGGAAAGCAAATGTTAAACTAGGAGATACTAGGATGGTGTAAACCATTTTACTTCTCCTTGTAAAATCTTGTGAAAGAAATAAATTCTAGACAAAATGATAGATAATGGTGGGGTCATAAATCCTTATACTCCCCAAGAAATCTAGAAAATCAAACTTGTGACTAAGCAATGAAGCATCAACAACATAAATCTTTACCTATCATCAATAAATGACAAGATAAACCTCTCCTTACCAAGATAAATCCACCACACATGCCAAAGAAGAGCTCCAAGAAGGCTAGCACACTAGTTCTTCCACCAAGAACATAAAGAAAACCAAGATACAAGCACAAGAGAGAGAAGGTTTCCCAAGGAG
>JASDQU010104623.1:236542-247343 GCA_032191745.1 Picea mariana | reverse complement strand
TGGAGGGTCATTTGCCGATGATCGATTGTGAGAAACTCTCTTGTAAAATCTCTCTGTAATCTTTTTATTTGCATTAATAAACTGCTCCAAGTGGCCACGTTGGATGGGGTCGTGGATGTTTCCCCGTAGGGGTTTTACCACGTGAAAACATCGATCTGTTGATCTTTGATCTGGTTATGTGAGTGGTTACTGAAGGTGTTCATCCTCTGTTGGAATACCTGTGTTGTATAACAACCCATTCTTCTTTTCCATAGCCAACTTTCATCTTCCTTTCCTAGAAAACACTTTTCATTTCCAATTTCACTTAATTCATATATGTTACTTGAAGTTCTCGCAGTTGTTGCAATCAATTTTCATGAACCTTCTTTTCTTATATCGCACCTTTGTGAATCGAAAGTAACTTTATGACCTTGGTCAAACATTTGACTTAAACTTAGAAGATTATGTTTCATATCTTCTACTAGTAGAACATTTTCCTCCTTGGTATTCTTTTTCCCAATTCTGACTGTGCATTTTCCAATGATTTTAGCTGAATCATCATTTATGAAGGAGACTGATCCATCTCTTTCCTTTCTTAATATAAGAAACCTGTCTTTACCACCTGTCATGTGTTTTGAACAACCACTTTCAACATACCAACCATGTTTCTTTTTCTTATCTTGTAGAGAGAGTGTGCATTCTTCATTGCTATAATGATTCTTCTTTCTTATCCATGTCCTTTTCTAAGTTTCTTGTCTGTGACTGTTTTTGTTTTGTTGTGATTCTCTAAGAGGAACTGTCATTCTGCAATCTTTGGCCATGCGTCCAAAGTTGTTACATTTGTAGCATTCCACTTCAGTGCTCAAAGATTCAAAACTGTTGTAACTTATTCTCTGTGTTTTACTAGGCCTTCTTGGATAACTCTTTTGTGTATGACTTTCAAATTTGTTTATGTTCCTGTTGTTATCTCTGCCATTCACAAATTTATGTCCAAAATTATTACATGCATAACATAAACCAAAAATGATAGT
Source organism: Picea mariana (assembly GCA_032191745.1). NCBI lineage: Eukaryota > Viridiplantae > Streptophyta > Pinopsida > Pinales > Pinaceae > Picea > Picea mariana. Next base: position 246,333 of record JASDQU010104623.1, on the reverse strand, counting down.
TTGATACCTGGGAGTTAAACATATTCTGAAAGGAGGTACTCTTATGAATCCTTCTTTTTCCTGAGGCCCATCTGTTTATGTCGGTTGTTAATTCTAAAATCTGAATCTTCTCGGTGGAGGAGTGTCCCTGTAATTTTCCTTGTAGACCTTCATATCCCCTTTTATTGTTTATGCATAGATTTTTGGATATGTTTCTTGTTTTGTTGTTTTGGATATTGATCCCTTTTCTGTCTGATTGTATCCAAGTCCAGAATTGTCATGATGAGTTTTTTTATGGATGATAATGTCATTCAAAAATTTTGATCTATTCTGCATAATTTTCTTTTGGAGATCCTTTCTTAATGTGACAATTTCTTCTTCCAAATTTCCAATGATCCCGTCTCTTCCTTCTAGTTGTTCTTTGAGTGCTTCTTCAATTATTTATCTTCTTCAATTATTTTATCTTCTTCAATTTGAACCTTCAAATTTGTGATCATTTGTTCTAGTTCCTAAGTGTCTTCTTTCTTGTCTAGTTCCACTTGTAGTTTCTTGTTTTGCTTCTTTTCTCTTCTGATAACTTCTATGGCACACAACAATTATTCTCGATAGTCAACTTACGCCTCTTCATATTCTTCTTCGGCCTCTTCATATTCTTCTTCAGAGTCTTATTTATCAGAGTCTTCTACTGCCATGAATATAGCTCTTTTTGTCTCACTGTCACTGAATTCATCTTCATTTGATGATGAGATGTCTTCTTTGGTGCATAAGCTTTTCTTGAAAACTTTCTTTGTGGTTCTTTTGAATTTACAAGTTTGTTTGATATTTGAGTAACCTTCATCATTTGTCTTTTTCTTATGAGGAAATTTGTTAGCAAAATGACCAATACCATCACAATTAAAACAAATCAAAAGAAGCTTACCTCTATACCTGTCGTTGGTTCCCTTGTTCAATCTTCTGACAAAGTTGGCCGCTTCTTCATCATCTTCCGATACGTCATTGTTGCTGCTATGTTCTTTTTCTTTTTGCTTTCCCTTTTTCTTTGACCTTTTGGATGCTTTGAAGATTGCTTCTTTTATATCTGGATTTTCCTATTCAGTTCTCATTTCATATGCTGTGAAGATTTCATGTAGTTCATCTATGATTATTGAGTTTAGATCTTCTCTTTTTTCTAGTACTGATATCTTAGGGTCAAATCTCATTGGAAGAGATCTTAGTACCTTTTGAACACTTAAAGATTCTTTGATTTCTTCTCCCAATCCCAAGATTGCATTTACTATTTCATCAACTTGTAAAAAGTAAGATGCAATATTCTCATCTTCCTTCATCTTTAGTTGTTCAAACTGACCTCTGTAAGTTTGAGGCTTTGCTTCTTTGACTTTTGAATCTCCATAAATATTTCAAAGTTTGACCCAAACATCTTTAGCGGATTTGCAATGTGTAACTTTGGTGAATACCGGTTCTCCAAGACCATTCAGAAGTGAATTTGTGGCTTTGGAATTATTCTGACTGAGTTTCACTGCTTTGTCATTTTTCGAAGGAACTACTGGTGCTTTGTATCCATCTACAATTGATTGCCAAATTTCAAATCCCTGTGATTGTATATATGTCTTCATCCTTATGCTCCAAAATCCATACTTATGTCCATCAAACTGTGGTATTCTATTTTTATACATGTTTTTGCTCTCCATGATCTACCTTTCAGTGGTTAAATTGATTTCTGAAGGAGCCTTCTTTGATACTAATTGTTGGATTACTGAGAGGGGGGTGAATCACTAATAGAGAAATATAATGCTTTTTAACCATATAATGCAAGTGTTATATCAATGTAACATTATCATCCAATATTTGTAGAGTAAATAAACAATGAACAAATGAACAATCATACACATACACAGTACACCAGTGTTTTTATGTGGAAACCCAAAGCAGGAGAAAACCACTGAATGCTTTTTCTTATATGGCTTGAAGAATTACATTCATTGGAAGCACCAACTTCCTTTGTTTTCCAGCTGCAACTGAAAGGAGGATCCAACCCCCTAGTTTCTCTGTCTACAACCTGAGGAAAGCTCCAACTCCCCAATTCTCTGGCTACAACCAGAAGGAGGCTACAACCCCTTATGTTCTTTGGCTACAACCAGAAGGTGGCTAAAACCACTCGTCCTTATCTCATCCAACCGACCTGATGTATATTTAGAATGATGGAACCACTGCCACACTATCACTGTGAGATATACTTATGTAAACCTGTACCAATCAACCTCCACCAAACAACCTATACCAATAACCTGANGTACCATAAACAAGTGCATCAACCATGCACCAACCTGTACCTCAACCTCAACCAAAATCCCTCATCAATTTCATCATCCAAATATGATTTGTAACTTTGTAATAGACTTGTTATATATGATCACATACCTGCAAACCTTCCTTAACTTTAACAACAAGAGACTAGCATTTTCATCAAACTTTACTTTAGTCTTGCATGACTAGTTTTGGATTAGTCAACAACCCTAACTTGAAATAATCATAACTATGTACATGTAATGAATAAAGATCTGAAAATAGTACACAATTTTCTTCAATGTGTTTTATTCAAATCCTCCAAGTGTCACTACTTGGAACCTCTCAGAAAAGGAGTTATAGAAAAAATGGCATACCTTGTTGAATTCTGACTTATTCTAGAGAGAGAACTTGTAGAGCGTGCCCCGCACGAAAATTTGTTGTATGGATATGAAAATTGTACAAAGAATACTAAAGACTTTACTCTAACCAACACATTTGGTCTTACTTAATTTGGATATGTTATGAAGAAGTTATGACGTTTTTACCCGAAACACCTATTTTAGACTAGTTTAAGGACTAGCCACAAACCCTGTTTTCCATGGAGTGTAACTCCAAAAATACAATGACCCACAAGATGAAATTTGTACCACAACTACTTGGATATGTTTCCTCAATGGCCTCCCAATTTCACGGTCTGAATCATTCTAGAAAAAAAATGATTGCGAAAATAGTGAGATGACCTGTAAATAACATACCTTAGAAAGCATCATCAAAAGAATTTATCCTCCCTTGAATTTTAGCCTTCTTTACCTCACCTTCCCTCTGAAATTTGGCTTAGATATCCTTTGGTTACCTCATTCACCTGTAGATATTCAATATGCTCAAGTGTGTTTGAAATGAGAGAGCCTTGCCTCTTATTTATACTTTCATGTAGCTTCCTTAGAAGCATATTCTAGACCACTTTGTCCACATAGCCACTTTGTCCACATAGTCACCTATGTCCAACTTTGTCCAATTTTCCACTTATCCATATATCCAATAGCCACTTGACTACTTGACCCATTTTTAGGGTTAAAATTTTTATAACGACTTTCCATAATTAGAAAGTTCTCCATTTACTTTATTATTTAAATAATCCTCCTTGATCTTGTCACTTCACTTTATTATTTAAATAATCCTCTTTGACTTTGTCACTTCACTTTATTATTTAAATAATTCTCTTTGACTTTGTCACTTCACTTTATTATTTAAAAATATTCTTTGACTTTGTCACTTCACTTTATTATTTAAATAATTTCTTCTTTGCAAGCACTTTGACTTCTTTGACCTTCTGGGGCTTCAAGCCAACATATGAGGGTCCTCCAACTTCGTAAGGCCATAAATCTCAAACCACGAGGAGTTATGTGACGTTCCACATACCACCAGAAATGGCATGAAATGCACTATCCATATAGGATAGTCTTACCTGTAAATATATCAAAACTCATACCATTATACATCAAACAAACTTAGGTCCATTACCCAAACCTTTGTGCTACCATAATTCACTACCAGACTTTCTTCAAGAGTTTACATCAATGAAAACCAACCCAATTAATCAACAACAACAATCCTTTGCTTCCATTTATCCGTGAATTTCTTCGGTTGTAATTCTGGATGCAACTTCCAATGCTATGATTCCTCATGTTCCTTTTTCCTAGAGTGAGAACATGTAGGTCTTCCCTTAGTTTTCTTCATTGTGGATGATTTCTTACTCTTCCATTTACCTTTTGGTTTCTTCTTAAAATTGAATGGCTTCTTATCTTCGCTCACATGCTTACCCTTACTAGCCTCTAGATGTGTAGCTTGTACTAACACCTTATCAATGTTGGTGGGAATAAACATTAGAATAGTGTGATGAAAATATGAGTGCATGCCACCAATATATTTCATAAGAGTTTCATGAGTATACAACGAAAATCCTAATGACAATGCCTTCTTTTTGAATTCTTATGTATATGCCTATATATTCTGGCCTTTACCATGTCTTAGATGTTTCCACTCGATCATTGTTGTTTGTGTATGTTCCAGTGGATAGAATTGTTTCCTTATAGCCTTAGTAAACTTATCCCAAGAAGATTTTACTTTTCCCTTTTGAACAAGATCAACTTGCATCTTACTCTCCCACCATATTAAGTCAGTGCCACTTAGTCGAAGAGAAGCTAATTGTATCTTTGCAGCCTCTTCCATGATCCTTTGAACCCTGCAATATACCTCTATTTGCTTGATCCAGTTGTCCAATTTCTCGCCATTCAATTCTCCATCATAGGTCGACAACTTGAACTTAACATCCAATTTGAGTAATGGTATATCATGCTAAAATGTCTTAGATGAATTATTTGTATGAGAAGAATGTTTACTTGCTTTAGATGAAACTGATGATGATGATGAGGAAGGGGAAGGGGTCTCTGAAGGTCCACCGCCTTCACCTCCTCCTTTTCCTTTTACCGAATATTCTCTGCTTGTAGGATTTTGAATCATTTGTTCTAACTCATCTATCATTTATTTTAGTGATTGAAGCATAGCTATGATCTCTTCATGACTCATGGGTTGAACTTCTTCTTCTCCTTTTTCAGAAGCCATCTTATGTCGTCGAAATATATTTCCAATTTTGGACTTATAACTTGCAAGCTTTCCTTTACCAAGTTTTAGTTTGGCTCTTGTAAGCATCCACTTGCAAGATACTTGTCAAACCTGCTCTGATACCAAATTGATCCAAAAAATCCTTAGATGATGATAATTTTAAATACACATAAACGCCTACTTGATCTTCTAAATAATATGATCGCTTGACTGTTTTGAAAATTACATGTGAAGAGCTTATCTAAACAAATCCAATTTAATGATAAATGACTTGCAAATAATTGAACTTGAAATGAACAACGATAATATAATCAAATACACAAGTTGGAAAAAGAAGAGTTCACCCAATTTGGGCTACCACTCCGGGTTCACTTCCAATAGAGACTTTTTATATTAATGCTCAAATGATTGCATTTTACAGTGAAATTTTTACATGTTTCTCAAATGTAGAAACATAGTGCATCGTTGGATTCCTAGCAAAAAATCATGCAAAATTGATTTAAAATACTTGAAATTCCGTCAAGGTACCCTTCAACACGCTTTACGATGCTACCTCAAATACCCTGCACCTTCAACATGCATTACGAGGGACAAAATATGCATTAATTGTGTGTCCATAGCCTTGGGTTTCACTCTATTAAATAGGGTGCTCCCCTTAACCATATTTCGTAACTTGTGGTAGGCATCTAAATATAGTTTGGTTGGTTTACAACCAAATCCACACTTCATGCTACCCTACAACATCATTTAATTACAAATTCGTTGGTTTTTTTTAACAGACCATACATATGGTTGGTTGGTTAAAACATGTGGAATATAAAATGGAGGTCAAGGGTTATATTCCCCACGAACTTTGTGGTTTTTTTTGCAATAGTTTATATATGTACTATATATAGTATATAGTTTAAGCAAACCTCCACACAAACTTTAGAATGGATATATATATTGTTATAATCATATGGCTATATTAAATCCTGTGTGAATGTTGTGATAGCCCTTGTTTTGATTACATGCTATATACATAGCCCAAGGGCCAAGGTTCGAGGGCTTAGTCCCTCGACCCTTTTCCCACCCATTACAACTTTAATATAAAGTTAAATATATTGATTGCGATATATGGTTTAAAAACTATTGCATGGCACGTTGGTATGGACGGATTTGTTAAGGCTTATGGAGGTTATGGAGGTAGTGGGTTCGACCCCCCTCAACTCCATAACTTTTAATACATTTAACAAATATTGGCCAATGGGAGGATGCTACATGGCAGCCTCACATTAGCTCTCCAATGCCACATGTCATTCAACAATTTGTCCACAGGATGCTAATTTAGCTTCCCATTCATTGTACAATCAATCCACGTGGCAACTTGGGGTGTAGCCATGTCACCTGTACCGTCGTTCCATGTGTCACCCTTGCAGTGGTGACACATGTCACCCTTTTACCCCTTTGAATTTGACTTTGACCTGAACTTTGACTGCTCATAGATTTTTCATATGAACTCTATTTGCGGTGTCATTTGCACCATTAGAATGTTGACAATGAGCTCTACGCATTGATGGAATTTCAGGATGATTTGAAGCATTTGAAGTTTGATAATTTCTTAACCATTATGGACCTCTATGGATGTTCTAGATCTTTCTGGGCCTCTGTGAGCATTCTCAAATCCTCTTGGATCATGAAGGACACCAAATTATTCAGTAATATTGATCTGAAATTAGGATACCACTAGGTGTCGATTGAGCAGACCGATTTATGGAAGATATCCTTCAATTCTAAATAAGGTATCTTCGAGTGGTTGGGCATGCCTTCCGTCTTGACTAATGGCCTGACCAAATTCATATAGATGTTGGATGATATATTGAATCCATTAAAAAACTCCTTTGTCATCATGTATCTGGATGACATCCTAATATTTAGAAAAAACCGGGAGGAACATTTGAAACACATTCAACAGGTATTAGGCACCCTGCAACAGTACAAGTTATATGCCAGTTTGGAGAAGTGTTCCTTCAACATGCAACAAATGCTATATCTAGGATACATCATGGATGAGCAGGGTGTGCATGTGGATCCAGCCAAGATCCAAGTCATTTACGATTGGTTGACCCCAAAGACAGTGATCAATTTCCACAACGTTTTGGGCCTTTCCAACTTCTACCATAGGTTTGTGTTTGGATTCTTTCATATTGCTTGGGCCCTAAGCCAAGTGACTAGGGATGGAGCTAAGAAAATTTTTGTTTGGGCTGCATCACAATAGAAAGCATTCAAGGATTTGAAATTTTTCCTATACTCAACACTATTCCTTATTTGGCCAAACCTGCAATAGCCATTTGAGATTGAGATAGATGCTTCATATTATGTTATCAGTGTTGTCCTCACTCAATATGAGCATCTTCTGGTCTATCACAGTGAAAATTATCTGATGTTGTTCAGAGATACCCCACCTAAAATAAAGAGATGTACTACATTGTGCAGGCATGTCGATAGTGGAAGCATTACATTTTGAGAAAGGAAACGATCATCCACACTGATCATAGGCCTCTATAATTCATGCAGACAGAAGGATAATTACATAATGACAACCATCAAAAGTGGTCCACGTACATACAAAAGTTCCACTTTAACATCAAGTACAAGAAGGAAAACACCAATCATGTTTCAAAATGTCTCAGTCAACCCCTGGTTGTGGCGTTAACCACAATTATTAACTCCTATAGGAATGAGAACTTTGAGTGGCCACAATTATACAATAGTGACTCTGAATTTGTTGTTACCTATCAGACATTAAGTGCAGGAAAAATAGTTCCATACTTTCATCTCCAGAACGGACTCCTATGCCATTTGAGCCTTCTCTTGATTCCTTTAAGTGAGTGTGAAAAGGTGATTTTGGAAGCGCATTACAATAGGGTGACATAATACTTTGGTGTGGAAAAAATAGTGGTAGTACTGCAAAATAATTTTTATTGGCTGAAGATTCAACAAGATGTCATCAAGTATATCATATTTTTCACTTCTTACACCATTGATAAACATGCCATTAAGAAATAGGGGCTATACACCCCTCTTCATACTTTTTATAGGAATTGGGATTCCATATCCATGGATTACATGTTTGGTATACCTTCAACCAAGTATGGTAATGACTATGTCTTCATGGTCATTGATGGATTCTCTAAGATGGATTTTTTGACACCTTGTAAGTAGAATAACATAGCCAAGGCCACATCTAGGCTCTTCTTTGAGAGTGTTTGGGTTCATTTTGGGCTCCCAAGGACTATTATTTCAGATAAATATAGTAGGTTCTTGAGTAATTTCTGGTCCATCCTATGGTGCTTGATGGAAACCAAGCTGACCAAATCAATTGCCTTCCATTGATAGACTGATGGAAAAATGAAGGTAGTCAACATGATTCTTGTTCATATCCTAAGGATGTACAATTCCAAACATCCAAACATGTGGGATGAGAGCCTTCCTTATGTTCAACATAGCTACAACATATCCCTCCACAAATCTATTGGCCACAACCCTTTTCAGGTGTGCTTGGGGTTCCATCCATTGGCCCCCATTGATGTAGCTCTACCCATTGTAGATGCACAGGAAGAGTCCTCCCATGCTTAGACTAAGGCTGATAAAGCAACCAAATTTGTTGAACAAAACTAGCACATATAGCAACAAGTTCAATATATTTTACAAAAATACAATGCTAAGTACAAGAAACACCATGATTAACATCGGGTACCACACAATTTTCATGTGGGAGATAAGGTGTGGTTGCATTTGTAGAAATAACGCCTCAAAATACCCCACCGGAAGCTCCACCCACTCATATAGGATCCTTACACCATCACCAAGGTTGTGGGTGAGAATGATTTTGAATTAATTATGTTAGAAATTTGGTTGTCATTGATGTCAACTCTATAAGAAGTCTAGAATACCTTAGAAGTGATGGGTCTATTTGAAGGAATCTCCAAAGTGGCCCCCTTATGTCATAGCTTCAAGAATGGCCCTCATGGGAAGATGCTTTGAATAATCCTACAAGAATCCCTAGAGGCTAAGCAAAGAAGTTACATGTATGGTCGAAAAAGCCCTAAGAATTTGGTCAGGAATCCGCAGAGGTGTGGTCATGAAACCTGAAGTCGTTTGAGGAAAACGAGGGTGAAGGACATTGCAAATGCATCAAAAAAGTCATTGGATTGATAGTCATTGTCAATATGTTTCCAAAAATATGTGGCATGTCACATGGTTCCTCATGGTTGAGAAGTTATTCCCTCTTAAATATGAAGCCCCGAAGTGTGGTTAAAAATCCCCTAAAAGGTTGCAACAAGAAATTATAAGTCGGCCCCAAAATCAGGAAAATGAAAAAAATAGTTGCAACAAGAAGTTATAGTTCGGCCCTAAATAAAAATAAACGAGGTTCTTGGAAAAGTATAAATACCCATAAAGAGCCTCTCATTTAATAATAAAATAAGAAAACAATCATATGTGATAAATTGTTGATAAGTTAATGGTTACATGTTATGGTTAAAAATGGTAAAAAGTGCTCAATAATGATTCACCCCCCCTCTCAATATTGGTGAATATTCCAACAATTGTTAGGAAGTTACCCTTTGGCACTGATGTCAAAAGGGGAGAGAAAGAAGAAAAGTAGGAGAGAAAGATAAGAAGCATGAAGACATGGGGAGTATGAGTGTTTCCATCAATGCCAAAGGTGGAGATTGTTGGAAAGTTCGTTGTCATTGATGTCAACCCTAGAAGAAGTCTAGAATCCCTTAGAAGTGGTGGGTCTATTTCAAGGAATCTCCAAAGTGGTCCCCTTATGGTGTATATTTAAGCATGGCCCTCATGGGAATATGCTTTGAAGAAGCCTACAAGAATCCTTGGTGGTTAAGAAAATAAGTTACATG
>JASDQU010104623.1:221906-236492 GCA_032191745.1 Picea mariana | reverse complement strand
ATCCCTTAGAAGTGGTGGGTCTATTTCAAGGAATCTCCAAAGTGGTCCCCTTATGGTGTATATTTAAGCATGGCCCTCATGGGAATATGCTTTGAAGAAGCCTACAAGAATCCTTGGTGGTTAAGAAAATAAGTTACATGTATGGTCAAAGAAGCCTTGAGAATTTGGTCAGGAACCCTCAGAGGTGCAGTCATGAAGACCAAAGTTGTTTGAGGAAAATGAGGGTGAAGGACATTGCAAATTAATGAAAAAACTCATTGGATTGATATTCCTCATCAAGTCGTTTCCAATAGTAGGTGGACCACCACATGGTTCCTCATGGTTGCAATTTATGCCCTCTTTAAGATGAAGCCCCAAATATGGTTAACAAGCCCCTAAATGATTTCAACAAGAAGTTATAAGTCATCCCCAAAATCAGGAAAAGGAGAAAAATAGTTGCAACAAGAAGTTACAGGTCAGCCCTAAAGACAAATAAAGAAGGTACTTGGAAAAGTATAAATACCCATCAAGAGCCTCTCATTTAATAGTAAAGTAAGAAAACAATCATATGTGATAAATTGTTGATAACTTAATGGTTACATGTTATGGTTAAAATTGGTAAAAAGTGCTCAATATTGATTCACCCCCCCTCTCAGTATTGGTTAATATTCCAACAATCATTAGGAAGTTACCCTTTTCCATTGATTTCAAAGGGGGAGAGAAAGAACAAAAGCATGAGAGAAATATCAGAAGCATGAATACATGGGGAACAATTATCACAGGGGGAGTATGAGTGTTTCCATCAATGCCAAATGGGAAGATTGTTGGAAAGTTGGTTGTCGTTTGTGTAAACCCTAGAAGAAGTCTAGAAGCCCTTAGAAGTGATGGATCTATTTGAAGGAATCTCCAAAGTGGTCCCCTTATGGCATAACTTTAAGCATGGCCCTCATGAGAATATTCTTTGAAGAAGCCTACAAGAAGCCTTAGTGGTTAAGAAAATAGGTTACATGTATGGTCAAAGAAGCCCTAAGAATTTGGTCAGGAATCCCTAGAGGTGTGGTCATGAAGCCCAAAAGTTTTTTGAGGAAAAAGAGGGTGGAGGACATTTCAAATGCATGCAAAATCTCATTGGATTTATAGTCCTTGTCAAGATGTTTCCAATGGTAGGTGGCATGCCACATGGTTCTTCATGGTTGAATGGTTATGTCCTCTTAAAGGTGAAGCCCCGAAGTATGATTAAAAATCCTCTAAATGGTTGCAACAAGAAGTTATAAGCTGGCTCCAAAATCAAGAAAAGGAGAAAAATTGTTGCAACAAGAATTTAGAGGTTGACCCCAAAACACAAATAAAGGAGGTACTTGGAAAAGTATAAATACCCATCAAGAACCTCTCATTTCATAATAAAGTAAGAAAACAATCATATGTGATAAATTGTTGATAACTTAATGGTTACATGTTATGGTTAAAAATGGTAATCAATATTGATTCACCCCCCCTCTCAATATTGGTGAATATTCCAACAAATTGGTCCCCCTTTCTTTGGATTGTATCCCATATCTAATGTGGAACTGCTTCAACCATATTTTCCATCTCTCTTGGACACTTCAGACGTGGCCAAGCACTTGGCCCCTACAAAACTCAATCCTGACCACATTAAGTAGGAAAAAAATTATTGTATCATGGACACTAATATGAAGGGCACCCACCAGCAAAACATCCAACTCTATTAGGTCATCAAAGCAGGGTAGCTTCTTCACCAGAGCAAGTGGCTCACCAAGAGATAGATTCAGTAGAATTTTCCCCATCTGATGGAGGAAATTGATGCAATGAGGACCATTGATTCTTAATGGGGGAGGAATGATCCAATTGGATACTAGTGGCCACCCACATGTTCCACTAATTTGAATGGTTGCACATCTTGGAAATGTTTCTATTATTTTTTGGGTCCCAAACTTCTGGGACCATTTTAAGGCCCTAAATGACATTTGTTTTGGCGTGTTAGCACCCATTATATGGACATAGTCATTTCTAATCCATATGGAGTGTGTAATTTTCTTTAATACCTTTCCGACGAGCTACCAAGCACCCCAAACAAAGATCATATGAAAAATTTATGCCTCCGGGAAATTGACGTATCAACTAACCACATCGGGGACCACAAACCTTTTGGCATTCCATCTTCTAGGATTAGGGTTTTGGATGTTTACAGTTTTCTCATTAATGATTTATGTTAAAATACCTTTTCGACCTCTTTGTAATCAGGTTCTTTCGAATGAGCATAGGCAACACATCTCTCTCTTCAAGTATAAGATACCACCAATCTTGCTAGTTTGTGTGCTTTGCAGTTTACAGTTTGTTGAGGCCACAACAAACTCCCTTTAATTTTGCTTACCTCTTTTGATCTTATGATTTAAAATTTATTCATGATTATTATTTTATCTAGATGTTTCATTGACATTTGTATGATAGAATTGAAATGTTATCTCCATACCTTTTATAAATTCCAAAGTGCTTGATGATTCTATGTAGTTGTAGGGTTTGATTTTCTATTGTATATCTTGAATGATTTTAATGTAGGTTGTTAATCATTTGTATAAATGACTTATTCAAAGTATACATAATCTTTCTTGCACGTGGTGCCTAACATCTTCATCTTTATACTCTCATATATTGATAAAATATTAACTTGAATCACAATTTCAGTAATCCTTTCTATGTGTTGGAGATTAGGTGCATGCAACAATCATGACATTTATCTACAACAATACATATCATAGATGATTTCCTTTGAGAAAACTCTCCTCTTCCTTTTTCTTCATTTTGCAAACAAAACTAGTACTTATTCATAAGTTTGCTTGAAGGAAGGGAATATAATGTTTGTGGCATATTGACAAGTCTCCTTTCAATCGCATTACTGATCTCATTCTTCTATTTTGCAGGAGCATGTTTGCAGGTCTACTTCATGTACGTGACTACTCCAACCTTGAGATGCATGTGGAAGAAACTCTTGATCCTTATCTAGAAACTTGACCTTGATCCTTACCAAGATTCCCCCTTTTTTTGAGAAAATTACCTCATATTACTATTTCCCTGATGTCCTAAGCTTCCAAGGATATTGGATCCACCTTTCCTACAGACCTATTCCCGAGTCTCTTCAAATTGATCTCTACCAGGTTCTTCTTTTGGCAATTCCTCTCTCCAGAAACCTAGGCCAAAGGACTATTGAAATACCCCCTTATTTTCTTAGATTCTTTTCTCTAGCCAAATATCATAGTTGGATTCTTATCATCGAGATCTTTCCAACAACTGTAACCATACTAAATCCAATTCCCAGATCAAAATTTATGGCCTCTCGAAGTTCCTAAGTCTTTACTAACATTTTCCACCTCATTGTCACATGGCATCCATGTGTCTTCTTATCTCTCATGCCATTTCGATGATTCACTAACGTGGGTATTGGTATGGCACCTGCTACCTGTCCTCATCATCATTCATATTTATCCTGATTATTCTATCCATCAACCACCACTTCTCCCGACGACGATTCCCTAGACCTTATCGTTGTCGAAACTTCGTTTCTCCCTAACACTTGGATTCTCTAATCCCATCCCCCAACTATGAAGCCACATGTCCTCTTTCATCGTCAGAGATCAATTCCCTCCTGGATTTGGACCGCTTCGAATCCATTCCAAGAAGATGATAGATATAATGACTCTCAGGAGTCAGAAATCAACGACCTTGATCTTATCAATGCATCTAGTTAGCTGACAATTAACATCCGCTCTAGTTGGCACTTTGGACATGTGGCACTTCCATGACCTTCCACTTGGCATGAAGTGTGGAATCTATAACTTAATGCTAGACATCGCCTCAAAACTCCAAATCACCTTGACATGTGGCACATCACCCACATGACACATGGATCCATTCTCTGCTTGAAACATGGACCAGCGTGGCTACACACGTAATCACAAGACACCTAGGCATATGCAATCAGGTGTCAGCACCTATTCTTATTGTCTTTGGGATTTAGTTTTTCATCCCAATTCTTCTACCCCTATTCCCCGACGACGACAACTTTGTTGTTGGGAACCCTTGACCCTTCTCCCGATATCCCTCATGAATCATTCATCTGATGACAATCCCCCATGTGACGAATGACTAAGATCCCTCGACTTGCAGATCTCACGGATCAAATTGAAATCTCTCCCTTGTAGTCGACACTCCCTTCTAACCCTTTTCACGACCACCCCAATGACCATTTCATCGTCGCACTCCCTTCACTCCCTCATACCTGGTCACTTTGATGGCCTTTCTATTGGATGAATGATCATGATATTTCCACCTAAACATAGCAACGATCATAAATGAACCATGGTCTACGTTTTCATCAAGAAGGAAGCTATTATAGAGTGAATGTTGTTGCAAAATAGTTAAAGTTTGACGACCCAGATTCACTCACGGGCAAGATCAAGGGTTGTTGAGCACCATATCTGAAACACGCATAAATTGGGCTACAAATATCAAAAGCATACTCAGGGCACCTTGTTGGAAAGGTATCAAGTAGAGGAATACAGTAGCAGAGGTCTTCAGGATTGAAATGTAACAAAAAATATCAAACATTATAGAGAACAATTGGCCATGGATTTGGGGGGAAATAAATTGTGCAGACTTCAAACAACCATATCTAGGGCTATGGGCAACGAAATCAGCCCCAAGATAGCTCAATGGAAATATGGAAGAAAGAAGAATATGGTGGAATAGAAAATTCTCATATTCTAAGAGTGGAAAATATTTGTTATCGCAGAATACAGAGGAAACCAAAATTTGAATGAAATGGGGGATGTATAATGTTAAAACAGTTGAAGAGTCTCTCTCTTGTCTTATAAAAGAGAACTTGTGGGATGTAAGGAATTTTTCCCATTGTGTAGATTGTAAATACTTTTATTTCAGTATATATGAATAGCATAAGGTAGTTTTTAAGTCATAACTATTTGCAGATGTTGGTGGGACTATTCTACACTTGTATTTGTTGCTTAAGTTTTTCGAGTATTTATCAAGTGAACTATTTTTGTGCTTAGTATTTGGGATTCTTATGTTGTTGTGATTTCTAATGAGTGCAGGCATGATGTTATATGTCTCATCTTCAACTGTTTGAGATGATACTTGCAATATCATTGTTTTAACATATTCTTGACTGATATGAACTATTTATGTTGTCAAAATACCATTATAAATTGTTCTTATCTAATAGTTTTTCTCCCACGAGATAGAATAGAAGTAGTTATGATTAGATTAGTTTTCTTTAAGTTAGATTAGCCTTAGGATTATTTAGGAATTTTGGGGGATGGTTCATTGTTTTCCCCCTTTATTCTTTTAATTTTTAGTGGTAGTGAGGCCCATATACTCGTAGGAAACACTACACCAAACGAGAGTAGGTTTGGTTGGGACCTACCACTAGGCGATCTCCCTTACCTTCTTGACATGCCATTCTAACCTGTCAACAAAAATGGCACTAGAAGGAGGGTCAGATGACAAGATGAGCCTATGAATTCTTTCATTTTAAATTGTTTTAATTTACTAATGGCTCCACCCCCTATCCCTTTATGAAGGTGTTTTTCTGGTATTGTACCTCCCAAACCTCCTAGAAAGATTTTAAATTTCTTGTCACAATTTAAATTTGATAGTGAAGGTGAGATAACTACATCTAAACATGCTTTTAAATTATGGAATTTTTGTGTTTCTCACAATATTACTGATGGAAACATCATTTGCAAGCTGTTCACTCTCACTTTTGTAGGTCAGGTCAACATATGGTGTGAGACTTTGCCGACTGCCTCTATTCACACACGAGAATAATTTCTGCGTGAATTTCTGCATGCTTTTAAAAATTACGATTATGATAACTTATGTGCGGAGATATAAAATCTTAGGAAGAATGAAGATGAATATCTTAAATATTTTGTGATCAAATTTACTCATTTTTTATATAGATTTCCCTTGGATGATAGGCCATCTAACCACGATTTGATTTCCTATTTATTTTATCTTATTAATGAAACACACGAATCAATGGATGAAGAATCTAAATCATTTTTAATGTTTCTTCACATGTTGATATGGATTAAAATAAAAATGTTGAAAATGTGAATGGTTTAGATTGACTTCATATGTCTGGATTTTTCTTTACCATGGGGGATATAGATCAGATAGAAAATTATTTTCTAGAAGAAGAATATGTATCCTGTCACCACTCCATTTCCCCTTCCCTTCCTTGTGAAGAAAAAAGACCTCTTGTGTTGTAAATTCAAGTTCATATTTTTCTGTAGCTACCCAAGAGGAGGATTTTCCTACTGATAATGGGACACTTCGGGTCACACTGATGGTTATGTCATATTCTTATTGTCATGTCTCATATTTTCCATCACAAGGAATGAAGATAAATATATGGAGTGAACTTTAAATTTTGATCACTTTATTAATGAAGAAAATCTGGACATTCATGAAATGAATCTTTCCTCACCCATGAATAAAATGGAATTAGTTTATGTTGATTGTGATTGCCTGTTATAACCCTAAATTTCTCTACACATGCATACATGGCCTTGACCCTCTTACTTGCATTTTTTGCTAAAGCACTGCTGAGTTGCTCTTCTTAAAAACCATTTTTTGAAGATGTGCGTGCTCTGCACCATTACTGCCCACATACATACGTTTGTTGCACCACTACAACTCATGTACATATGCATGTTGCACCATTACAACCCGCATATACTTGCAAAAGTTGCAAAAAAAAAAAACGTTACAAGGAATTCGTTGAGATTACGGGCTACTGGGTAGTTTCCCAACTAATCCACCTACTATAGCCCGTAACCCAATCGAATAACCATCCTTTTGTCATATAAAAGGAGGTGTTGGGGTCTCATTTCACATCTAAGCATAAGAACAATGAAACTTTGTCAGATTTCACTTCCCCTCCTTGCCCAAGATATTGCATCCCTTTTGTGAGAATTGCAGCATTCCCTCGTTAGCCCTTTCTCCCTCCATTTAACACATTCACTTATCAAGAAGAGATCAGAGGATTGAGAGGAGAAGTTCATACAAGGTGCACTTGGAGCTTGGTGAAGAGGAGCCTGGACCAAGTTCGCAGAACGATATCCAACTTTGATTGTAAAGGTATAATCATTGTGTTATTAATAAAAGACTTACTTTTCTTGTCCCAAATGATGGTGTCTTGAATATTTTTATTGATTTATGTTTGAAATTATAACATATAACCCTAACTTATATATGGAATAGCATGCTTGTAGTTTTCTGTTTTTCAATCTTTGGATGCAGGTCAACCCTAGGAGGAGGTGTGTCGTCATCGAAACTTCTAAGTGCGAGGAGGTCATCACCAGACGTGGGATTAGAGGTATAGTTACCCAATCTCCTTTTTCTTGGTTTCTTCATATGAGTTCTGGTATGTTTGGGGTAGTTTAGAGAATTAATTGAATTTTAGATGGTTAATCGATCTTCCTATATTCTGAATCCTGGTGTAGTCATAGGGGGGTTTTTCTCGCTAGCATTGTCCAGTTGTTTCAAATTCCTTTGATATTATTGAAATAGAGAAAGAATACTTTCCTCCTGCTGATGGATTATTTATCGAACCTTCTTGTTCTAATATTTATTATGATTTGATTCTATCTTCTAACCATGAATATGTTTTGGAATACATTTCAGATTATCATACTTTGCAGGGGAAAGAAAACCATGCTGACCTTTTCACTCCAGTAGAAGAAATAAACATACAAGACATATCACTTCTGTCACACCAACCCACTTCTTGTTTACAAGAGGAAAACCATGTTGAGGAAGAACATATTGATTGTGAAACTAGTCCTAGTGTGGATATCATCGAATCACAATCAATCACTGATGTGCTTAAGAAGAGGAACTACCATTCAGGGAGTCACCTTTTGAAAATGCCTCTGGTATTAGAGAATCTTTTAGTTCTATTATTTCATCCACTTATTATTATTTGTATCTTGATATTTTTAATGGTTTAACTTTGCAGTAAGATACCCATTGTTCTATCTAAATGAACTCAATGGGGATGACCCCATTTGAAGTCCTTGATGGTGGAAATGTGCATGTGGAAGATAGACAGGATAAGGCCTCTTCCCATGAACTTGTTACAAATATGTTTTATCAACTTTTCTCATGGGATGAAGGAAGTGTTGTATCAAATGTGTATCATAGAATATCTTAGTTTTCTTCATCTTTTTTTTTTATGAATAAAGAATCTTCTTATTCAAGTAGCCCTTTACTTGATATTGTTGACACTAGTGGATCTCACCGCGGTTTTGAAGCTATCTCTCATACCATGGTGGATGTTAGTCCATGTATATCTGATTTGTCTCAAGTTGATGGTTGCTTGAAGTATGAACCCAGAGAGACTTGTCAAGACAATGAGGCACTTCGATCTAAACAGATGGTTATGTTAGGCCCTCTTTCTCTTGGTTTGTCTTTCAAATTTAACAAGTTCACTAGCACAAAAACTCTCTCACCAAGCACACTTCACATAAATTCTATGCACGGTTCTCATACAATATGCTACTTTCCATTGAAATCCTTCTATTAATTTTATGGTAGTAATGGTAAATTTTATGATAGAATTGAAGCATGGTTGGGGGAATCATATTCATCTAATGTTCCAATGAATTATCACTTTGACATATTTAATATGGTGAATGAAGATTTTAACAATTAAATTTTTCCCACTTTTACTCTATTTTTATTCCAAGTGCTGTCACTAATATTTTGTCTTGAACATGTGTTTGCAGGCTTGGGATTATATGGATGGCTACATTGGCACTATGAATATATGTAGTTCAATTTTTATCCATTTATAGAGTAGGATAGGAGTAGGGTAGAAGAGTCTAGTGTCTTTCCTTTTCATAGTTTAGCCTTGATTTCTAGTTTTCAATTAGTTTTTTGTTTGCATTATCTTTTCATTAGCATTGGGTGATCAGTGAATGAATTCTCAGCAGAGGTGGAAAGAACTAGAAGGCTTGGACATTGATTTTTCCTTGATTGGAATTTTCAATTTGATTTTGTTGTAGGGAAAAAAAAAAATTATCTCATCCTCAAAAAATTTATGTGTTGGGTAATTTTCAGGTCACTGCTTTTATGCATATCATTTTTCAAGCATTGAGTTGTCTTGAAAGTGGGATATTCAATAAAGTATATTATTCATTCCTTATTTTAAGGAAAATGGACACTCAAATTTTTCCCTTATTCACTTTCACATGATCATAATATGGAAAAGTTTGCTTGATTGATATTCTTAATAGTTTTGGGCTTGTTGTCCCACACACAGTAAATGGAAAGTTTGAATGACTAATTATACCCACTTGATATTGAAGCCACTCCAATTCCTTATATTTATTTGGATGATTATTTTTTATTTGGAGTTGTTCAAATAATTTCTTGCACATTGACTATTTTCTTCAATCACTTTCAGCCATCATGAATTTTATGTATATTTTTTTCTTAGCATAATGGGCTTGGCTGATTTTTCTCTGAGCCCATTGCTTTCATCACTTTTAGTTTTGATTTTTGGGCATTGGTTGCATGTGTCTTATTCTCTATTAAGTTTTTCAAGGAAGAGTTTCATCTCTTATCTTGCAACTTTCTCCACCCAAGTTTCATTTCATACACAACAACAAGAGATATTTTTTTCAAAATGTCTAGATACATGTTTGGAAATTTTGGACAATGATGTTCTTTAATCTTTCTGCTGATTTATTTTTTAGAAAATTACTTGGGAACTAATTGTTTTATTCCCCAACTCACCAATTGATTAAAAAATCAATCCCACCACTGTCAACCATGAGAATTTCAAACCAAATATTTTCTTGTAAAGTATCTTCCATCATTTAGACTTGCTAATCTTGAGTCACTCAGTCTAGTCACATTCTTGGAAAATCTAATTTTTATCATAGCTTAATAATGTATCACATACTTATGTCATGTTGAATCCATTCAAATGCTTGGGAGTTGTAAGTATCTTAACAGATAATTTCAATGCAACCTCTAAGATTCCAATTTCAAATTCTCAACGTTTGTTTTCATCTTAGCCATGGTAACTAGTTATAAGAGTTGAATTCCTTGCGAGCTGTAACTTATCAATTTATTGGGCCCCACACTCTTCAGCTTTCCTTGAACCAAAAATCATGATTCATAACTTGGGAAGATAAACATGTTTGGTACTGTTGGAATATCTCTTATTTTTTTTCCAAACTATGTGTCTCAATTGTTTAACGAAAAACCTATCTAGTGGAGAGACAAGCTACACACTCTTCTTTTTCATCTCATTTTCCTCTTATTCTATGCCATGTGTAGGCTCAAGGAAATGGAATTTATGGTTTCTCTACTTGGAACACTCTAGGGGATTTGAGGATATCGAATTTATGGATTTTCCCATTGTGCCAATCTTACCACCTATTAGGAATACGATCTTAGTCACTTCATTCAATTTTGATTTCTAATTATATCTTCCATTTATAGTGGGGGAATCATAAATCCATCTAGGCAATGATATGAGGTTACTTCAACCTTTCCAGAGTGTCTTGATTTCTCCCATTTACATTATGATTTCCTTTTTCCTCTTAGAAAGTTGATGATAGTGATATGAATATTTCACATTATTATTAAATGACAAGAGGTAACACAATGCCTTGGCTTGCAAGGATGATGATTTTGAATAAGATTTTTATTTATATTGTAAGCATAGAAAATAATTGGTAATGGACTCATATCTTTAGAAGATGGATGGAGTTTAATTTTGATGGTTCTATTTGTATTTGATTGGTTCTATTTGTAGGGACAAAACATTGTGTACAATGATCCAAATCTCACAACAATCAATGACACTAAGTCTTTTGTGAAAGGGAATATTGCGGGAAGAGCACATAGTGCTTATATCTCAGGAATAAGGTTGTRATGTTTGACTRAATGGAAAACAAATKGATACTTGATAACTAMATTATCACTTACATGWTTTTTAYGATAGCCAATATAGTCTAAGTTYGCATTGGCTTAACAAGTTWTKCTTAGKATTAGTTTAGTTCCGATCTTTACTTTTCTTCTTAGCTAAATTTTCATTTCATAAGCCAGTCATATATATATATATATATATATATATATATATATATATATATATATATATATATATATATATATATATATATTCAAAGTGTCTAATAGATGATCACACATTTCTATTTTGTTATGCAAGTTGGGAAATGACTTGAGAAACCAACAACTCATGAATTTTTCTCTTGAAAAGAAAGAAACATAGGGAAGTGTTAATCTAAACTTGGTTTCTCAAATCCCTTTGCAACATTTTTAATCAACCAATATTGACACCAACTCAATAGATTATCGGAAATATGTTTTATCTCAGTCATCCATTCACATAATGACTTCTGATCTGGTTGATATTTGGAGTCCTTCTCATGATTATTTTCATAACCTCCATAACTACAATGTTTCCTCTTTGGCTCATCAGATTGAGTTATTTGAATAATTTTGGTTAATAATTATCTTCTATGACATAGGAAAAGTGATACTTTGGTGAGAAATATGAATTATACTTTCTATTGAATAATTAATTACTTTCAAATATGCAAAGGAATTGCTCAAGAGCTCATGGGTTTGTAGAATGTTTCATGTAATTGGATTTTTGAAAATATGTTTAGATTGAGCGTCTACATTAACCCATTTATAATAGATTCCTAAGAACTTGTTTTATTGAACTAAATGAAAATAAATTGTATGTGATAATTGGATTAGAGAATTGTATTGCAAATCTTTTCCACTAGATTATTAATTCTCATAATCTTGTTTGCTCTTCATCTCAGATTTTCACATTGGGAATATTTTTATTGGTATTAATTTTAAATGGATAACACTTCTTAAGTGATCATGTCCCTTGTCTTTCTTTCCAATTTATCATTGAAAACACCCAAGTTATCATTGAAAACACTTTCTCTGTTGTTGCATTAGACTTATTACTTGCTACTATTTTCTATTCATATTTTCAGCGATTTTTCATCCTTCTGATGATTGACATTCTAGATTTAGACTTCTCTTAGTTTAGTTTTCTATTTTATGAATTGACTTCTGGTTTCGGTCCTACTTTCTCCTTGTACATATTGCTTCCATATTTTGATTTGAATGTTGGTTTATTTCCATGAGATGATTTGACTCTTCAATCTTCCTTGAGGATTACTTTTGAAATTTGAATGAAGGGTTGGTCTTATTTTGGTCACATATTGAAGAAATTTAATAGGTCATTAGATGCATAGGCTGCTCTATCTAAATGAACATTCATGAAGTTCTAAGTTGTATGTATATACTGATAGTTGTGGTAGAACACATGTTCCTACTGAGCTCACCATGATAATCCATAAGTATAGGAAAGTGTTTATCTACCCTTTTATTTAAGCTCCATCCACTTCACATTAATATAATGACCAATACCATGATGGTGGTTGGGGATACATGTGGGTTAAATTAAATGCATAACATATACTCGAAAAATCAAAGAAACTCTCGTATCACCTCGCTTCCTTCACACCCTATGTGCATGTTGATTTTTCAATAGTCAAGGTTAAGCGTGAATATCATTCCATTTTTAGCATTTAACCATAACCATAAATGTTGCAGCAACCAAGATCACAAGAAGAAGCACCATGCACAAGAACACAAGAAGTATCCTGGGAAACCCTTCTCAACAAGGGAATAAAACCCAGCCAAATCCTTTGATATATTCTTCAAGAGAAATAACTTCACCACCAAGATAAAACTTAGCACACAAGAGGGTGATCAAACCCTAAAAGACTAGTGCCCAAGAGAGGTGCACATTTTTCCCAAGAAGGTGTACTTGGTAAATTTTCCAAAATCACTTGAAAGATATGATTCCTCAATGGGGAATTTACCATTAATATACTAACATGAACCTGTCAACATAAGTGTCTATTGGAACAACAAGGTCGACCTCATTATCTTATAATATAATTAATATTAACCATATTAATTATCTTTTACATTAATTACCAGTCACATTAAGGTGGGGTCGACCTGTACCCTTTACATTACAATTAGGGTTACAGGTAGGTCTAACTCTTGAACAATATATCAAAGGATCTGATACACCCACTAGTTCTCATCCACTAGGGGTACATCCATAGGGATGTCCATATCTCTGGCTCACTGCATTACATAGAGTATCCACTTCTTCACACGTTCACCTGTGCTCATCCACATGCACGCCCACTCAACAAATCTTCTTTCCCACTGCATTACACAGGAGAGTCATCTGGAGTTTCTTGTCAACTCTTCTGCTCAGAGGAGGCTAATACATCATCTTCATTTATGTTCTCATGACGATGCACCCAACACTTTGGGATTTCACACGTTCAACTTGTGCTCAACCACAAGCACATCTAAATCAACATATCACCTTTCCCACATGATAATCATCTGGAGTTCTTCTCAACTCTCTGAATGGAGGAGGTCATCTCTACATTCCAGCTCTGTCTCAGATATGAACCACACACCCTCTTCAGGGGATTTCTCTCAGGTTTGTAAGCTGGATAATATCTCACATGGTTGCAATGATCCACATCTCACAGGTTTGTAAGGTGAAGAATGTCTCACATAACTGCAATAATCAACACTCCCTCTCAGTTAAGGAGGCATTCTTCATCATGCCAAGTCTCACATGGATGTATTTTGAATTTTGTCTTAGATGGAGTCATCAATACTCCCTCTCAACTAGGAAGACATTCTTCACCAAATTAGTTTGGTGAAGATGTCTGCAATGTTCTCATGTGTAGGAAGGTACTGCATGTGCATGACTTTCCTCTGCATCATATCTCTGATATAATAATATTTCATCTCATCATGTTTCGATCCATCAGGAAACATTGGGTTCTCAAGGAGCTTTATACATGGGTCTTGGTTATCATCATAGGATCCATCTCATGATCAAGTAAATCTATAGAATCTTGTGAAGCCATAATGCTTCAGACACTCAATGTTATAAACTCTGATTTTGTGGTATTCAAGGCCACATAGATTTCGTTTCTTGCTTCATGAGGAAACCATGGAAAAATTCATGGTAGAATATCAATCAAATGTGCTCTTCCAGTCCACTATACTTTCTTCTCAAAATGATTCGACATATCCTGCAAACTCAAGTTCACTCTGGATGCATATCTCAAGCCATATCCAATTGTGCCTCATGTTTTGTTGTGGTTTAGTGAGTCTGTCTCGGTTAACTCATGAAATGACTAAGCACATTCATTGCCTGGCATGAATCAAGTCT
The DNA here is from genome assembly GCA_032191745.1 of Picea mariana. Classification (NCBI taxonomy): domain Eukaryota; kingdom Viridiplantae; phylum Streptophyta; class Pinopsida; order Pinales; family Pinaceae; genus Picea; species Picea mariana. The sequence continues at coordinate 222,136 of JASDQU010104623.1, read as the reverse complement.
AGTATTTAACCAGATACATCAGTGATCCAGTCAGTTTTGGATCAATATCGTCTGAGTCATCATCAATATTCTCCTTTTAAATTTATCACGGTGGATTTTGCATTCTGACATACTTGAACTTCTTTAATATCTTCACTGTATATTTTCCTTAACTCAGGAAAATCTCATGGGTCCTATGTCATACTTCTTGTCCCAAGAAGTAGTGCATCATACTCAGATTCTTCATCTCG
>JASDQU010104623.1:198600-215448 GCA_032191745.1 Picea mariana | reverse complement strand
AGAAGCACCATGCACAAGACCACAAAAAGTATCCTGGGAAACCCTTCTCAACAAGGGAAGAAAACCCAACCAAATCCTTTGCTATATTCTTCAAGAGAAATACCTTCACCACCAAGATAAAACCTAGCACACAAGAGGGTGCTCAAACCCTAGAAGACTAGTGCCCAAGAGAGGTGCACATTTTTCCCAAGAAGGTGTACTTGCTAAGTTTTCCAAACTCACTTGAAAGATATGATTCCTCAATGGGGAATTTACCTTTACTTATACTAACCTAAGCCTGTCAAAATAAGTTTCTATTGTCACAACAGGGCTGACCTCATTACCTTATAATATAATTAATATTAACCAGATTAATTATCTTTTACATTAATTACCAGTCACATTAAAGTGGGGCCGACTTATACCCTTTACGTTACAATTAGGGTTACAAACATGTTTGACTCTTGAACAATATAGCAAAGGATCTGGTACACCCACTAGTGCTCATCCACTAGGGGCACATCCATAGGGATGTCCATATCTCTGACTCATTGCATTACACAAAGTAACCACTTCTTCACATGTTCACCTGTGTTCGTCCACAGGCATGTCCACTCAATAGATCTATTTTCCTATTGCATTACACATGAGAGTCATCTGAAGTTTCTCATCAACTCTTCTTCTCAGAGGAGGCTAATACATCATATTCATTTCCATTCTCATGACGATGCACCCAACACTTTGGGATTTCACACGTTCACCTTGTGCTCAACCACATGCACGTCTAACTTAGCAGATCATCTTTCCCATAGGATAATCATCTGGAGTTCTTCTCAACTCTCTGAATGGAGGAGGTCATCTCTACGTTCCATATCTGTCTCAGATAGGAACCACACATCCTCTTCAGGGGCTTTCTCTCAGGTTTGTAAGATGGAGAATATCTCACATGGATGCAATGATCCACATCTCACAGGTTTGTAAGGTGGAGAATGTCTCACATAGCTGCAATCATCAACAATGCCTACGCATATATATACAAATCTAAAAGGGTGGACATATTATGAAATAAAAAGGAATTTGAAAGAACTATTAATAGTGTGGGAAGTACAAGTAAACCCGTCCGGGCTATGAATTCCTAATGATAGTGGGGATTTTCTTGTATGGTACCGAGGTAACTTTGTCGGGGCTATGGACGCTCACTAGCAAGGAAGCAATGCCAGGAAAGGAGAAATGAGTAACATATTTATGTAGATGTTTTCTTATTATTAAAAGTGAAAACCCATGGTCAAACCAAAACCAATCTGAAGTGTGCATAAATTAAAATAATTTACCTCATTATTCAACTCTCTGAAAATGATGTGTTAAATTACAAGTACTAGGAATATTGGATTACATCTCTTAGAAATTTTGGCATCATTTTGGTACCCATGATTATTGAAAAATTGTTTGTAGTTTTGTTGAGCTTACCTTTAAAATTCAGATCTGAAGTAAAGTCCCTAGAATTCTATTGACAAAGATAATTGGTTCTTCCAGTGTGTCGCCATTTGTTGAGGCCACAACAACCTCCCTTTAATTTTCTTTTACAAGCAAAAGGAAAGGGCCCCCCTACTCAAAATTTCAACTATAATTCCTAATACTCTATTGCTTGAGTCTAATGCAAATTCATTTTATACCTTGAGGGAGTTGGGGGTTTGATATTTATTAATGATTGTCTCTGATAGAGGTTGATTACCTCTTTTGATATTATGATTTCAAATGTCTTCATGATTCTTATTTTACCTATGATGTTTCGTTGAAATTTGTATGATGAAATTGAAACATTATCTCCATACATTTTACAGATTCCAAAGTGCTTGATGATCTTATGTAGCTATAGGGTATGATTTTCTATTGTATATCTTGAATGAGTTTAATGTAGGTTGTTAATCATTTGTCTGAATGACTTATTCAAAGTATGCATACTCTTTCTTGCATGTGGTTCCTAACATCTTCATCTTTGTATTCTCATATCTTGATCAACTCTTAACTTGAATCACAAGGTCACTAATCCTTTCTATGTGTTTGATATTATATGCATGCAGGTATCATGACATTTATCTACAACAATCCATATCATAGATGATTTCCTTTGAGAAACATCTCCTATTCATTTTTCTTCATTTTGTAAACAAAACTAATACTTATTCATAAGTTTGCTTGAAGGAAGAGAATATAATCTTTGTGTCATATTGGCAAGTCTCCTTTCAATCGCCAGGATGATCTCATTCTTTTGTTTTCTAGGAGCATGTTCGTAGGGTGACTTCATGTACGTGACTGATCCATCCTTGAGATGCATGTGGGAGAATCTATTGATCCTTATATAGAACCTTGACCTTGATTGTTATCGAGATTCCCCTTTTTAGGGATAAAATTACCTTGGATTACTGTTTCCCTTAGGTCGTAAGCTTCCAAGGTTATTGGATTCACATTTCCCACAAAGTTGTTCCAGAGTCTCTTTGGATTGATCTCTATTGGGTTCTTCTTTTGTCCTTCCCTCTCTCCCAAAAACTAGGACCTAGGCCTATTGAAATACCCCTTCTTTTCTTCGATTCTTTTCTCTAACCAAATATAATAGTTGGATTATGTTTTTCAAGATATTTCAAACGAATGCAACCATACTTAAATCTAAGTCCTAGATCAAAAGTTATGGCCTCTCGAAGTTCCTAATTCTTTACTCACACTTTCCACCTCATTGCCATGTGGCTTCCTGTCTCTCATTCCAGTCCGACGTGGCATTGATATGGGTGTTAGTGTGGAACCTACCACCTGCCCTCATCATCGTCAGGATTTATCCTAGTTATTCTATCCATACACCACCACGTATTCCGACGACGACACCCTATACATTATCGTCATTGGAAATCCGTTTCTCCCCTACACTTGGACACTTCGATCCCATCCCATGGTGACGAAGCCACCTGTCATCTTTCATCATTGAAGCTCCATTTTCTTCTAGATTTCAACCAATCCAACTCCGTTCTTAGACGATGATAGATCCAATGTCTCTCGTGGGTCAGCAATCAACGACCCTAATCTTATCCATGCATCCAATTCACTGACAGTTAACATCCTCCCTAGCTAGCACTGCCATGACCTACCACTTGGAATGACATGTGGCATCGAGATGCCAACCATCATCTCAAAAATTCAAATCACCTTGACACATGCCACATCACCCAAATGACACGTGGATCCATTCTCTTCTTGATGTGTGGACCAATGTGGCTACACACATCATCACAAGAGACTTGGGATTATGAAATCAAGTGTCAACACCTGTCCTTATCATCGTCGGGATTTAGTTTGTCATACCAATTCCTTTGCTCCTATTCCCCGAAAATGACGCCTTCTTTGTTGGTAACCCTTGACCCTTTTCTCAATCTCCCTAATGAATCCATCATCTGATGATGATCCTTTGTCTAACAAATGGATAAGATTCCTCAGCGTGTAGATCTAATGGCTAAGATTGAAAGATTTCCCTTGTAGCTGACACTCCCTTCTAACCCTTTTCTCGATCACCCCGATGACCATTTCATTTTTGTACTCCCTTTTCTCCCTCACATTTGGTCACTCCAATGGCTCTGCCATCAGATAAACAGTCATGATATTTCCACCTAAACACATCGACGATCATCAATGACCCATGGTATACGTTGTTGTTAGGAAGGAAGCTTCTACAAAATGAATGTTGCTGCAAAATAGTTAAATATTGACAACCAAGATTCACTCACGGGAAAGATAAAGGGTTGTTAAGCACCGTATCTCAAATGGGCATAACTTAGGATACCAATATCAGAATCTTTCTTGGCACACCTCGTTGGAAAGGTATCAAGAAAAGGAATGCAGTGGAAGAGGTCTTCATGCCTTAAATGTAACAAAAAATATTAGATATTGAAGAGAATATCCAGCCATGGATTTGAGGGAAAAAATAATTGTGCAGACTTTAGAAAACCATATCCGGGGATATGGGAAACAAAATCAGGCCCGAGATAGCTCAATGGAAAGATGGAAGAAAGGAGAACATGTTGGAATAGAAAATTCTTACATTCTGAGAGAGGAAACTCTTTGTAATCGCAAAACAAAGAGGAAACAATAATTTGAATGAAAATGAGGATGTATAATGTTAAAACATTTGAAACACAAGCTACAAGCAATGAATTTGGACCAACAAGGGAACAATGGAAAGTTGAGACAAAGGAGAAGAAGGAAGAATAATTTTAATCAGCTAAGATAACTCCAGAAATTCCCAGAATAACTTGAGGAATAGAGGAAGACAAGTGCAAACAAAGTTAATAATTTTTTAATGAATATCATTTGTAAACAACCTTAGGATGAAAATATACACTCTTTTATTAAGTCACTTGAATTGAAGAGTCTCTCTCTTGTCTTATAAAAGAGAGCTCATAGGATGTAAGGACTTTTTCCTATTGTGTGGATTGTAAATACTTTTATTTTAGAATATATGAAGGGTTGAAGGCGTTTTTGAAGTCAAAATCATTTGCAGATATTGGTGGGACTATTCTACACATGTATTTGTTGTTTAAGTTTTCCAAGTATTGATCATGTGAACTATTTATGTTCATAGTATTTGGGATTCTTATGATGTCGTGATTTCTAATGAGTGCAAGAATGATGTTACAGGTCTCCTCTTCAACTATTTGAGATGATACCTATTGTTAGTCTCTAATTTTGTCTTGGTTTAGTGAGAAAACCTTATTCTAAACCCTTCTTACCTACACTTCAATTTCTGTTTCCAGTTGATTTTGACCTTTGTTTTTAGTGTCTTATGGTTTGCATTTTAATTTTTGAATAGTTTATTCAAGTTTGAAATTGAAAGACATGGTTTTAAATGAGGTGTCACCTTATATGCCTGTTTGAACTTCATAAATTCAAATTTTGCTAAGTCGTTAATAGCGCTACGGGAATAAGACTATTACTGTAGTGCCAAAATTATCATGCCTTGATACATGCCTGCCATCTAGATTTCATTATGATGACACGAATCATGGATTGAGAGTTCGTATGCGTCCACAAAATCCTAGAATCATTTACCGATTCAAACTGTTTCATAACCCAATTGCTGTGTATCCACACAGGACTCATTTTAAATCACCCAATTCTAAATGGTTGTTATATTATACCTGTTTTATTTTGCTAAATTTAGGCGTAGGTATTCGCTCAAAGGAACAAAATACACTAACATATTGCAGGTGGCAAATTTGAAACCCGAGGGCGCTAGTTACGGAATTTCGTTTTGATGGCAACAAAGAGGAGCGGAAAGGTAGTATGAATTGGAACAGGGGAGTACCTCGTAGCTAGATTCGACCTGAATGGCACACTACTCTGATCACAGGAACAAGGCATTATACCTGATGAGATGTAGGTGGCAATGTGGTTGAACATATTAGGCCTTTACCCTGGTATCCAACAAAGCTTGCTTGGCACTTGAATTTCTCTTGCATGCAACTAAGGAAAAACCAAATGCTTGAAAGGATTCATGAATTCTTAAAGAAAGAAAATGAGATTGGGAACATATCTCGATAGGAGGCTGTGAGCATGGTGCCACCCCTTTTCTTGGATGTACAGTCACACCACTATATTCTCGATATTTGTGCATCAACTGGGTCAAAAACATTTCAACTTCTAGAGATGATTCACAAATCATCTAAGCTTGTGTTTCTACCAAAGGGAATGGTCAGAGCAAATGATGCTGATGTTTAATGGTGTAATCTTCTCATTCATCAACGAAGAGGATGTGTAGTGCTAACTTGCTGGTAACCAATCACAAAACTTTCCAAGTTGTCATTGCAAAAATAATGGCATGCTGACACAAACAACAAATGAGACAGAGGATAAAGGTAGTGGAATACTTGAGATGAATGAAGACACCCATGTAGAAAGTATAAAAGAGTTGCTTTTTGATCGCATATTATGTGATATACCTTGCATTGGGGGATCAATAGAGCTTCTACATGTGTTTGTTGAGTTTCCTGAGTTGAAACGTCGCCCTGGCCTGAAGAGTTGGAAGGTTCGTGATAAAGGCAAGTAGCTTACATCTCACAAATAGGTTGATAAACACCGGAAGACTACAATAGTGCCTAGTATGTTTCCTTGTGGTAAATCCTGGAAGGATAACAATATGTTTGATGCTACACAAGATTGCAAGAAAACAGAGATTGAAATGGAACCAAAAGTAACTAATGGTTCAGATAAAAACATGGAAGAAAAATTTGTCAACAATGATATGCCTTGTGAAGGTTCAAAGTCTCGTGTCTACACAGGGAAACATAGAAACGATGGAAACACTATTTCAGAATTGGCAGAAGTACCATTAGATGTAAAGAATCATTAAAAGAAGAACCAAAAATGCTACAGGAAATTCTCTATTATTTTTCCCTGTTTTAGTCTTTTTCTTCAAGAAGGGTTGCAGAACAGCTGGAGATGAATTTGTTGAAACCAAAAGAGGTTTTTGTTGGTAACATGCCCCTTAAAAAAAACCTCTCTCAGTTTTTACAAAGATATCACCATTTAAGATATTAAAATTGATCTTTGAAGGCTAATTTTCTAATAAGCTACAGAAATACTCTGTTATTTTTTCCTGTTTTAGTCTCTATCTTCAAAATATGTTACAGAATAGATGGAGAGGAATTTGATGAAACAAAAAGAGGTTTTTGTTGGGACCATGCCCCTTCACAAAAACCTCTCTAATTTTTTACACATATATCACCATTTAAGATATTTGAATTGATCGTTGAGGGATAATTTTCTGATAAGCTACAGGAAATACTCTGTTATTTTTTCCTGTTTTAGTCTTCTTCTTCAAGAGAGGTTGCAGAAAAGCTGGAGATGAATTTGATGAAACCAAAAGAGGTTTTTGTTGGGAACATGCCCCTTCACAAAAACCTCTCTCAAGTTTTACATAGCTATCACCATTTAAGATATTTGAATTGATTGTTGGACCCTATTTTTTAGGAATTTACCAGATTTGTTTTCCTGAAAAATCTCCTGGACAACAGTTGACAAGCCACCTCATCAATTCGAATTGGAGATCAGATTGGATCTTCTCCTTGATTATTTGAAACAAAAAACTAAACATAGATTCAGAGGTTTTCAGATCCATTTCTTTTGGATCTTGATTATTATGTATTGTTTCTATATAAACTCTGTGGAATGAGAGGAAGTGGTGGGAAAAATTGGAGACCCAAGGGACCTTTTTGTGAAGCACATTGTAAAGGCATTATGTTCAATTTGACACTTAATAGAAAAGGCATATGGATGGTTAGACCCTCTTTTTCTACTCTGTTATTTCTTTATTCATGCTTGAATTCATATTCAGATTGCAATGCTTTTGATTCTTGACTGTTAATTTATACAGTGAAAATTTTACTATAAAGATTATTTTTCAAGTTTGATATCAAGCTGAACATCTTGTTTCTTTATGATATTTTGAGGCAAGAATTCTGGTGAAGTTGACAAATTGAAGGCTTCACCTTCCTTTTTCTTATTTGGTTTAATCCATCTTTGTGTTTACCTATTATTCAGTCAATGGGATATTTTCTGTTTTAATCTTGTTTTTCATATTGTGTTGTTACCTTGAAACCAGTTTCAAACCACCTTACTCAAAAAACCCAATCATAAAACCCTCAAAATGATTTTGCAATAAATCAATGATGCCCTAGCTTTCCCTTAGCAGTCGAGTGCAACTTTAAGAACTAACACCTACAATATCATTGTTTTGACATATGCTTGACTGATATGAAATTATTTCTACTATCAAAATACTATTGTAAGTTGTGTTTATATAATATTTTTTCTCCCGCGGGATATATTAGAAGTAGTGAATATTATATTAGTTTCCTTTTAGTTAGATTATCCTTAGGATTATTTATAAATTTTGGGGGACATTTCATTGTTTTTCCCCTTTTCTTCTTTTAATTATGAGCCACAACGAGGCCCATATACTCGTAGAAAATGCTACACCAAATAAGAGTAGGTATGAATGGGACCTACCATCGAGTGTTCTCCCTTACCTTCTTGACAGGTCATTTAGACTCGTCAACACAATCTTTATATTCCACTCATTCATAGAATCTAGGTTTCACTGTATTTATGTGTTCTCTGCTATATTTTCATTCGTATCTCATTTCGTTCTTAATATAGTCTATATCAATTCTCTTATTCTTTAAGGAGTTATTGTGTAACTCATATCTCTTATCTATGTTCGAGATATGTCTTCTTGGCAATGCTATGAATTTGAATGAATTTTAGACTAAGAAGTGCCAAAATTTCAAAGATATATCAAGAGAAATGTTGGCCATCAAGATAGTATCCAAATTAAGGTTTTAAAAGTTATGATAATTTAAAATTATCATACCTTTTAAAACAATTATTTAGAGACTGTCTTGGTGGCCAAACTTTCTCTCAATATATCTTTTAAATTTATACCATATGTTATGAACCAAAACCTTAAGATATCATAAAAACTTAGAGTGCACACAATGTACACCAAATGTGAGTGTGGAGCACAAATCCAAGATAGATAATAGAGATGAGTTACACAATAAATCCTTAAAGAATAGGAGAACCTCCTCCAAATAACCCAACACATTCATACATCTAAATCACGTCTCTCAATAATAACTACATGATCTCTATATATAATTATTCACACATTGCACATGTGTCCCCTTTATTACGCCAACCACTATTACATATACATTTATCCCATTACACATACATTTGACCCCATATATGCCCCACCATGAGGTCACGTCATATACATTTAACCGTATATATGCCCCCGTTGGGGTCATATCAAATATAATCACATAGTCAAACATAGACTCCCTATAGTCATTTTAAGTTTAGATTTGTTTTGGTGAAATGAACATTGGAATATCAAATGCACTTTATAGATCACTCACTTATAGGACCACCCATGTATTCTCAGATAAAAAACAAAATTGATTTATAATGGGTGCCCCTATTACCCAATGACCTTTTGTACATATGCTTTATTCTATATAATGTTGAGATAAAACACCAAATTCAAGAGCTAAGACATAAGGACTACATTTGACTTAGCTCCTAACCCTATGGGAGCCTAAGTGTGTCAATTCAAAAGAAAACAACACATAGTGACTCTATATTGATTATAAAGCCTTGAATAAAATCACAATCAAGATAAATTGGTGCCCAATCCCTCAAATTGATGATATTATCCAACAAATTAGAGGTGCAAAATAATTTGGCAAGATTGATCTCAAGTCAAATTATCACCATGTACTAATCAACCCAACTGATGTGTGGAAAACAACCTTTAAATATAAGGAAGACCTCTTTGAGTATTTGGTCATGTTGTTTGGATTAATTAATGTACCAACAACATTAATGAGGATAATGGAGGATACTCTATAGCCACTATCTAACAATTTTATGGTTTTATACCTAGACAATAACTTCATCTTTAATCGAATAAGAGAGGACCATATAAAGAACATTCAACAAGAACCGATCACTTTGTGACAACACAAATTACACACCATTATGAAGAAGTGCTAATTTGATATATAAAGGATCTGATATTTGGGGTACATCATGGATACGTATGGAGTGCATGTGGATCTAGTAAAGGTCCAAGTGATCCATGGTTGGCTAGCCTTGAAGACACTAATGAAGTTTCATAGATTCGTGGACCTCACCAATTTATATCCTAGCTTTGTTCTAGGGTTATCCCATATTTTGTATCGCTTGAACCAAGGGAAAAGAGGTGGAGAAAATCAGAGTTGATTTGGATTGACATACAACATGAGGAGCTTAAGCATCAACTATAATCAACATAATTCAACCTTTTTCCAAACTAACAAAAACATATCGATATGAAGATGAATGCTTCAAATTATGTGATCTATGTCATCCTCACCCAACATAGACATTCAATTACATATCTAATCTGGATTATTTTCGGAATGAAATGAAAGCAAAGATATTACAATTAAATACACACAAATATTGCCAGAAACAGAGAAATACAACAATACATGCTTTCTATTAATGAAAGAAATGTACAGAGACTATAAAAATACAGAGTGAATGAACTCGCTAGAATGGTGGCAGCTTGTCTCTGAGAAGAGATGTGACGACTACACTCATTTGCAATAATATTAGTACAATGAGGCTCTGAAGGCCATTTTACAATAAACATGAATGCCAAAACCCTATACATCCAAAAAACTAACCCTAGGAGATGAAGTGCCAAAAGTCATTTGGGCCCCGTTGGGGTAAGTCAGTACATCAACTTCTTGGGGTCGTAACTTTTTCATACAATCTCCATTTTAGGTGTGTGATAGCCCGTTGGAAAGGTATTTTTGAGAAATACACATTATTTATTCAAAATTCAACTCTGTCTATAATTTTACTGTGGCAATCCCAAAAGACGTTGTTTAGGGCCTCAAAACGGCCCCAAAAGTACAAAAAGATGTACTGACATGAAAAATGCCAAAATAAGCTAGTTGGAATAGGTGGACGACCACCAATATCCACCTGGATGTTGTGTAGGGCTTCAAGACAACCTGGGAAGTGCAGAACCCAAAATTACAAAGAGATGTCACCATTACATAGAAATGTGTTGAACTAAAAACTATCAAGATGAGCCAAGTGTAATTTGGAACATGTGGGTGGCCACAAATATCCACATGGATCAGTCCTCCCCCCTTAGGAAGCAATAGTTTCCATTGCATTGAGTTCTTGAGGAAGAGGATAAAGCATTTGTTGACTCTGAATCTTGGTGAGATGCTTTCCTTGTTGGAGAAGTTGCGCTACTTGGTCTATGGAAGGCTGTCATGAACCTATTGTTGGCGGGGTTGAATCTGTTCCACCAACCTATTGTATCTTGGCTTGACGGGGCATTATGTAGCCACCATCATAGGTGAAGAAGCAATATCTTCTTTCCCTTCTACAATATGCTTCAGCTGGATAGAAGGTGTTGAGGCAACAATGGTTGCAGTGGCCTTCTGTTCATCCTTTGAACAGATTGTGAAGAGGCTCAATTTAGCAGTATGAAAGATTACCTTGCGACACTATTTTGGTGGAACAATAGTTGAAAATATCTCTTGTATCCTGTAGAGTTGACACCCTAGAGTAATAATGACACTATAGGGTCGAGACTCATAAACATCATGACGTTTCCACATATATGGTTGGCCCAAAACAACATCACAGACATCAAGAGGGGAAACATCACACACTACCTCATCCTTGAAGGGTTGGATTCCATAGGACAAGCGACACTATTGGCTGACACAGATATCTCATCCTTGGTGAAGCCACTTGATGTTGTAAACCCCAATTGTTTGACGACCTAATATGAGATGAGGTTCTTTTGGCTTCCAATATAAAAAATGAAATGCAACGGGGTCCCTTTCACCCACATCTATGAATGGAAGAGGCGCTCCCCCTCTTTAAGATCTGCTAGTTCTTCTGGTTGAATTGTTGTGGTCGTGACAGTAGCAATGGGGTCTGTGTTGATGACATGTCTTTTTTTCATTATTTTTTGGATCCGATTTCGAATCAAGGTTCAGATCTTTGTCTTTGATCTCGACCACCAATGACTATTTTGAGAGACATTCATCACTGTTGTGCCAGGGGATTTTTTGGAAGTCGCACCACTTCCCAGTGCCATTCTTCATTTTTTCCCTTACCCTTATTTTCCCGTGTCTTGGACTGGTTGTCGGGAGGTTGTTGGTTAGGGTTGTCTTTATTATGTTTTGGTTTTTTTGAATTTGCAGACCCGAACTCCCATTTGTCCTGGTGCCTAAATTTCTGCTCGATTTTGACAGCATATCAATAGGTAAATCCTAGTGATGAGATGTTTAGGAAATCCATTTCGTTGTAAAAGTACCTATGCAGAGCCCCACGATATTTTAAAACCATATGCCACTCAGATTCTTTGATACCTAGCTTAGTGCGCAAGGTATGGAAAGTATTTGTGAACTCCAACACTGTTTGGACCCTCTCTTTCTGCAGTGTGGTCCATCTCATTTACTGGTCTTCATAGTTATCAATAGGGTAATATTGTTCCTTGACCACATCCACAAAAGAATCCCAAGTGGGCTCATCCCCATATATTCCAGATTCCTTTGTGGAACTTTTCTCCCAGTAAGTTTCCTACCAATTTTTGACATCGGAAAGAGCCTTGAGGAGTGCGAAGGTGATCTTTTCCCTGCCGAAAAATTTGTGGACAAAGAAATAACCTTCTAACAAATTTAACCATTTTTCTAGGGCATCTGCATCTATCTGACCTTCAAATACGAGAATATCAAAATTAACTTGTACCTTGAAGAGAGAGGTTCCTCCAAAGTGGACTTTTGATGAAGATGCGTTTGTTTCTATCAACGGGTGTTGAAGGATGTGGGAAAAATTCTCCATCATTTCGTCGCTCTGTCACGCAAGAGCCTTCTCAAGCAACAAGTTAATAGAATCTTATGCTCCGTCATTTTTCTTTTCTTCTGCCATGGAGGGTTTCTTGGGCATGCGAGAGTGATTTTCCTCAAGAGAGGCAAGCTAGAGACCCAACTTGCTATACTCAGATCTCGTTGGGGACATACACTAAAAAATGATCAAGAGCAACTTGCTCTGATACAACTGATCTGGATTATTTTCAGAATGAAATGAAAGAAAATATATTACAATGAAATACACACAAATATTGTCAGAAACAGAAAAATACAACAATACATGATTTCTATTAATGAAAGAAATGTACAAAGACTCTAAAAATACAGAGTGAATAAACTCGCTAAAATGGTGGCAACTTATCTCTAAGAAGAGATGTGACGACTACAGTCGTTCGCAAGAAGATCAATACAATAAGGCTCTGAAGGCATTTTTACAATAAACATGAATTCCAAAACCTTAGACATCCAAAAACCTAACCCTAGGAGATGAAGCGCCAAAATTCAAGTGGGCCTTGTTGGGGTAAGTTAGTACATCAACTCCCTGGGGTCATAACTTTTGCATATGATCTATGTTTAGGTGTGTGATAGCCCATTGGAAAGGTCTTTTTGGGAACTACATATTATGCTGTCAAACTTTGACTATGTCAACAGTTTGGCTATGGCAAGCCAAAAAAAAATTGTTTAGGGCCTCAAAACGGCCCTAGAAGTACAAAAAGATGTACTGACATGAAAAATGACAAAATAAGCCAGTTGGAATAGGCGGACGACCACCAATATCGACCTAGATGTTGTGTAGGGATTCAAGACAACTTCAGAAGTGCATAACCCACATACAAAGAGATGTCACCATTACAGAGAAACACGTTGAACTAAAAACTGTCAAGATGAGCCAAGTGGAATTTGGAACAGGTGGGTGGCCACCAATATCCACCTGGATCAATATCACAATGAAGAACTCTCTAATATGGTTCACAAGTTCCCATTCTATGACAAGGATATTTACTCCACTGTTCAACCCAATTGACAATGAAAGTACTACATTTTGGGGAAGGAGATGATAATCCACACATAGCATAAGTCTCTCCAATTCATGGATAGATAGAGAAAATTATAGAAAGACCACCATCATAAATGATCTACATACCTTCAACAATTATCTAAATGTCAAGAATAATAAGGGAATCACTCACCGAGTTGTGCAACACTTGGACCTGTAATTGATTCCTTATCCATAATCCTCCACTCTTGTGGACATGATACTTCAAAATGACTCTAACTACATGGCAATGATCTTGACTTTGTTGATAAATATAAGGATTTGGTTGCACGTAAACATGTTAAATGAAATTCACCTCCAAGATGAATTAAAAGTAACATGAAAGGTTCTTATGGGGAAAGACATTGTCTAAGGACACATGTTAGGTTTTTAACCCTTTATATGTAGTTACGGGGCTCAAAATCCATGGGTAGAGTATAAAAACTATGGATTCACCTTGTAATCTATGTTTTTAGCTCAAAATCCATGTACAAGTGACGCAAATGGAATTTGTGTCGAACTAAAGGAACATGGGCCCAATTTCTAGAATTGGACCTGATAAGGATGGTTTTGGTAGTTCAAGCCATGGTTTGGGGCTAAGACCCCATGGATTTATCCCTTAATCAATATATTCAAGGATTACTTAATAGGGATTTACATGTTCTATTTGGGGATGATGATCTAATAGTCTCGATTATATCTTTAGGGTCTCACTATGGTCGCTTGAATCTTATCTCGCTGCTGTTCAGAATGCTCGCTTGAATCTAAAGTATAACCTTACTCCGGTGTATAGTTGCTTATTACCCCAAGGGCGATTGATCAGTGTGGGTACTTTGTGACACCTTAATCTTCAAGCGGTCAATTCACGGAAGAAACAATGATCACTATTTGTCGTCTCATTCACACAATAGCATTGAAGTGGTTCCATATATTCTATATTTTTACAGTTTTTACAGCTTAGTTTAAAGGTTTTAGGTTTTATTTTTTGGTGATTTTTCAGCCGGCTGAATCTATTTATGCATTCAGAAATGCAATTTAAACAATAGAAAATAAAAAACACTCTAAAAATAAAAATTTTAGCCACAAGGCAGTCTTGCCATAAATGTAATGTTTTCTACAAATTTAAGTAAAAACTGTACCATATCAAAATCATAGAGTAAATATTTATAAGTGTGTAAGGATAAAATTAGACATTGTAATTTGGTTGGATAATGTATGGGGTTTCCTAAGATTGGTAGTGTTACAGTTGGGAATGAGCCTTGAAGCCACTGATTAGATCATGGGGTGTGTAACCTCTGCAAATTTTGTTGTTTTAATTAATGGCAAGCCTACAGATTTTTTTAAAAGCTCTAGGAGACTAAGGCAAGGGTGCCCATTAACCCGTTTACTCTTTCTTCTTGTTGTGGAAGGCCTAAAGGAACATGTTAGAGAGAACAACTTAGAAGGGATTCCGGTGGCTAGAGGATTATATATTACTCACTTGATGTTTGTTGATGATATTTTTTTGTTTGGAAATGGCTTGCTTGGTGAGTGGATTTTATATAAGGATCTTTTAGAATTGTTCAGTAAAGCCACTGTAATGGCTTTAGTCCATAGAAATCAATGTTTCTTGAAACTGGTTGGTCAGTAGAAGATATAGCTTCATTGAAGGAGTTTCTGCCTTATGATGTAAAATCTTTAGATGAGGGGTTTAAATATCTTGGTTGTTTCCTTAAACCCAACTGTTATAATAAGGCAGATTGGTATTGGTTGGTGAGAAAGTTTGAGAAAAGGATTGCTAACTGGAATTTAAGATGGTTAAGCTTAGGGGGAAGAGTGACGCTGGTGAAAGTTGTTCTTGAAAGTATACCTATATATTGGCTCTCTCTGGCCAAAATACCAAAAAGTATACTCAATATAATTAGAAGGAGAATGTTTAGTTTTTTTGTGGACTGGTAAAAAGGAAAAAGAAGGCATTCACCTGATAAGCTGGGAAAAGATAGCTAAACCTAAAAAGATGGGGGGGTGGGGTATAAAAAATATCTACACTTTTGGTAAATCACTTGCTACAAAAAATATGTGGAGGTGCCTCATGATACCTGGGCTATGACATGAGGTAATTGTAAAAAAATATCTCAGGAATAAGTCTGTGGCTACATGGCTTAGGAAAGGAAGCAACAAGTGGTCAAATGGCTTTAATATTTGGAGGGCCCTCACTTTGTCTTTAAATATCATAAATGAGTGGCTGGTCTGGAAGCTAGGTGATGGAAGGGATTTCAGAATTGGATCTGACCCCATGGTTGGGTCACACAATTTTGATCAACTCTCAAGGAACCTTATTACAAAAATTAAGGACCTAGGATATGATTTTCTGACACAAGTAGGAACAGTGGATTTGGAAAATTCTAGACAAACAAACACGGTGGATTAAGGGAGAGGGTTTAGGATTGGAAGGAGACTTGAAAGATGAATGGAATAACTATGTGAAAGGTTTAGTCAGTCTGGGCATTGAACTGAACAAAGACAAATATTTATTGATGTGGTCCTGGGATACCAAAAGTGGCCAAGTAAGTGCAAAGAAAGCCTATGAGGTACAAATGTTGGAGGTAGTAGAGACTGAACCTGTTTTCTGGTATAATGACCTCTGGAAATGGTAGTTACCTTTAAAAGTAAAACTTTTTATGTGGTTATTGTTAGAACAAAGAATCCTTACTTGGGAAAACTTACTAAAAAGAGGTTATCATGGTCCTAGCAGATGTATTCTCTGTGGGAATTGTGAGGAGACTGCTTATCACTTATTTTTAGCTTGTACCTTTACTAAAGATATTTGGTATTTAATGCTTAAGGATTATGATTGGGATGGTGTATGGGAAGGAGGACAACTTAGGGATTGTATACTGAACTGGAAAAGAAGGGAGGAAAAATAGAAATTCCATGTCTTATTTGTTACGAGATTTGGAAACACAGAAATCTTGTTATATTTGAAGATAGACCCATGAATAGGGACAGAGTATGTACTAGTATTCTTTGGGCTATGGGAGAAACTAGAATAAGATATGTTACTAAGGATAAAAGTATTGACAAACCTCCTTTACTTATTTGGGATCAGGATGTGGGTTTTTTTGATGGTGCTTCACAGGCAAGGGGTGAGACATGCAGAGCATGAGCTGTTTTAAAATGTCCACTGTTGGGTACTTTTAAAATCAAAATGAATTGTGGCAGTGGCACTAATACCAAAGCAGAATTACTAGCATTATGTTGTATATTATTTTTTTCACATTATAAAAAGGTAACAAGGTTGCAATTGGTAGGTGACTCAAAAGTGATTATTGACTGGTTTACTAATGCAAATAATCTTCA
>JASDQU010104623.1:174378-192377 GCA_032191745.1 Picea mariana | reverse complement strand
TCATCTTCCTTTCCTAGAAAACACTTTTCATTTCCAATTTCACTTAATTCATATATGTTGCTTGAAGTTCTTGCAGTTGTTGCAATCAATTTTCATGAACCTTCTTTTCTTATATCGCACTTTTGTGAATTAAAAGTAACTTTATGACGTTGGTCAAACATTTGACTTAAACTTAGAAGATTTTGTTTCATATCTTCTACTAGTAGAACATTTTCCTCCTTGGTATTTTTGTTCCCAATTCTGACTGTGCATTTTCCAATGATTTTAGTTGAATCATCATTTACGAAGGAGACTGATCCATCTCTTTCTCTTATTAATATAAGAAACATGTCTTTACCACCTGTCATGTGTTTTGAACAACCACTTTCAACATACCAACCATGTTTCTTTTTCTTATCTTGTACAACGAGTGTGCATTCTTCATTGCTATAATGATTCTTCTTTCTTATCCATGTCCTTTTCTAAGGTTCATGTCTGTGACTGTTGTTGTTCTGTTGTGGTTCTCTAGGAGGGACTGTCATTCTGTAATCTTTTTCCATGCATCCAAAGTTGTTACATTTGTAGCATTCCACTTCAGAGCTCAAAGATTCAAACCTGTTGTAACTTATTCTCTGTGTTTTACTGGGCCTTCTTGGATAACTCTTTTGTGTATGAATTTCAAATTTGTTTATGTTCCTATTGTTATCTCTGCCATTCACAAATTTATGTCCAAAATTATTACATGCATAACCAAAAATGATAGTTTGATACCTGGGAGTTAAACATCTTTTGAAAGGAGGTACTCTTATGAATCCTTCTTTTTCCTGAGGCCCATCTATTTATGTCGGTTGTTGATTCTGAAATTTGAATCTTCTCGGTGGAGGAGTGTCCCTGTAATTTTATTTATAGACCTTCATATCCCCTTTTTTTGTTTATGCATAGATTTTTGGATATGTTTCTTGTTTTGTTGTTTTGGAGATGGATCCCTTTTTTGTCTGATTGTATCCAATTCCAGAATTGTCATGATGAGTTTTTTTACTACTGATAATGTCATTCAAAACTTTTGAGCTATTCTGCATATTTTTCTTTTGGAGATCCTTTCTTAATGTGACAATTTCTGCTTCCAAATTTCCAATGATCCCGTCTCTTCCTTCTAGCTGTTCTTTGAGTGCTTATTCAATTATTTATCTTCTTCAATTATTTTATCTTCTTCAATTTGAACCTTGAAATTTGTGATCATTTGTTCTAGTTCCTAAGTGTCTTTATTCTTGTCTAGTTCCACTTGTAGTTTCTTGTTTTTCTTCTTTTCTCGTCTGATAACTTCTATGGCACACAACAATTAATCTCGGTAGTCAACTTACGCCTCTTCATATTCTTCTTCGGCCTCTTCATATTCTTCTTCAGAGTCTTCTTTATCAAAGTCTTCTACTGCCATGAATATAGCTCTTTCTGTCTCACTGTCACTGAATTCATCTTCATCTGATGATGAGATGTCTTCTTTGGTGCATAAGCTTTTATTGAAAACTTTCTTTGTGGTTCTTTTGAATTTAGAAGTTTGTTTGATATTTGAGTAACCTTCATCATTTGTCTTTTTCTTATGAAGAAATTTGTTAGCAAAATGACCAATACCATCACAATTAAAATGAATCAAAGGAAGCTTACCTCTATACCTGTCATTGGTTCCCTTGTTCAATCTTCTGACAAAGTTGGTCGCTTCTTCATCATCTTTTGATACGTCACTATTGCTTCTATGTTCTTTTTCTTTTTTCTTTCCCTTTTACTTTGACCTTTTGGATGCTTTGAAGGATGCTTCTTTTATATCTGGATTTTCCTGTTCAGTTCTCATTTCATATGTTGTGAAGATTCCATGTAGTTCATCCATTCTTATTGAGTTTAGATCTTCTCTTTTTTCTAGTACTGATATCTTAGGGTCAAATCTCATAGGAAGAGATATTAGTACCTTTTGAACACTTACAGATTCTTTGATTTCTTCTCCCAATCCCAAGATTGCATTTACTGTTTCATCAACTTGTAAAAAGTAAGATGCAATATTCTCATCTTCCTTCATCTTTAGTTGTTCAAACTGACCTCTGTAAGTTTGAAGGTTTGCTTCTTTGACTTTTGAATCTCCTTCATAAATATTTCGAAGTTTTTCCCAAATATCTTTAGCGGATTTACAATGTGTAACTTTGGTGAATACCAGTTCTCCAAGACCATTTAGAAGTGAATTTGTGGCTTTGGAATTATTCTGACTGAGTTTCATTGCTTTGTCATTTTTCGGAGGAACTGCTGGTGCTGTGTATCCATCTACAATTGATTGCCAAATTTCAAATCTCCGTGATTGTATATATGTCTTCATCCTTATGCTCCAAAATGCATACTTTTGTCCATCAAACTGTGGTATTCTATTTTTATACATGTTTTTGCTCTCCATGATCTACCTTTCAGTGGTTAAACTGATTTCTGAAGGAACCTTCTCTGATACCAATTGTTGGATTACTGAGAGGGGGGTGAATCACTAATAGAGCAATCTAATGCTTTTTAACCATATAATGCAAGTGTTATATCAATGTAGCATTATCATCCAATATTTATAGAGTAAATAAACAATGAACAAATGAACAATCATAAACATACACAGTACACCAGTGTTTTTACGTGGAAACCCAAAGCGGGAGAAAACCACTAAATTCTTTTTCTTATATGTCTTGAAGAATTACATTCATTGGAAGCACCAACTTCCTTTGTTTTTCAACTGCAACTGGAAGGAGGATCCAACCCCCTAGTTTCTCTGTCTACAACCTGAGAAAATATCCAACTCCCCAATTCTCTGGATACAACTAGAAGGAGGCTACAACCCCCTATGTTCTCTGGCTACAACCAGAAGGTGGCTAAAACCACCTGTCCTTGCCTCGTCCAACTGACTTGACGTATATTTAGAATGATGGAACCACTGCCACACTATCACTTTGAGATATACTTCTGTAAACCTATACCAATCAATCTGCACCAAACAACCTATACCAATAACCTGAACCATGCATCAATTTGTACCATAAACAAGTTCATCAACCATGCACCAACCTGTACCTCAACCTCAACCAAAATCCCTCATCAATTTTATCATCCAAATATGATTTGTAACTTTGTAATAGACCTATTGTACATGATCACATACCTGCAAACCTTCCTTAACTTTAACAACAAGAGACTACAATTTTCATCAAACTTTACTTTAGTCTCGCATGACTAGTTTTGGATTAGTCAACAACCCTAACTTGAAATAATCATAACTATGTACATGTAATGAATAAAGATCTAAAAATAGTACACAATGTTCTTCAATGCATTTTATTCAAATCCTCCAGGTGTCACTACTTGGAACCTCTCAGAAAAGGAGTTATAGAAAAAATGGCATACCTTGTTGAATTCTGACTTATTCTAGAGAGCGAACTTGTAGAGCGTGCCCCGCACGAAAATTTGTTGTATGGATATGAAAATTTTACAAAGAATACTACAGAATGTACTCTAACCAACACATTTGTTCTTACTTAATTTGGATATGTTATGAAGAAGTTATGACATTTTACCCGAAACACCCGTTTTAGACTAGTTTCAGGACTAGCCACAAACCCTGTTTTCCACGGAGTGTAACTCCAAAAATACAACGACCCAAAAGATAAAATTTGTACCACAACTACTTGGAGATGTTTCCTCAATGACCTCCCAATTTCACGGTCTGAATCATTCTAGAAGAAAAATTATGGTGAAAATACTGAGATGACCTGTAAATAACATACCTTAGAAAGCATCATCAAAAGAATTTATCCTCCCTTGAATTTCAGCCTTATTTACTTCACCTTCCCTATGAAATTTGGCTTAGATATCCTTTGGTTACCTCATTCACCTATAGATACTCAATATGCTCAAGTGTGTTTGAAATGAGAGAGCCTTGCCTCCTATTTATACTTTCATGTAGCTTCCTTAGAAGCATATTCTAGACCACTTTGTTCACATAGCCACTTTGTCCACATAGTCACCTATGTCCAAATTTGTCCAATTTTCCACTTATCCATATATCCAATAGCCACTTGACTACTTAACCCATTTTCCTCATTTTAGGGTTAAACTTCTTATAACGACTTTCCATAATTAGAAAGTTCTCCATTTACTTTATTATTTAAATAATCCTCCTTGATCTTGTCACTTCACTTTATTATTTAAATAATCATCTTTGACTTTTTCACTTCACTTTATTATTTAAATAATCCTCTTTGACTTTGTCACTTCACTTTATTATTTAAATAATGCTCTTTGACTTTGTCACTTCACTTTATTATTTAAAAATATTCTTTGACTTTGTCACTTCACTTTATTATTTAAATAATTTCTTCTTTGAAAGCACTTTGACTTCTTAGACCTTTTGGGGCTTCAAGCCAACATATGAGGGTCCTCCAACTTCGTAAGGCCATAAATCTCAAACCATGAGGAGTTATGTGATGTTCCACATGTCACCAGAAATGGCATGACATGCACTATCCATATAGGATATTCTTACCTGTAAATATATCAAAACTCATACCATTATACATAAAACAAAATTAGGTCCATTACCCAAACCTTTGTGCTACCAGAATTTCTTCAAGGGTTTACATCAATTAAAACCAACCCAATTAATCAACAACAACAATATTTTGCTTCCATTTCTCCTTGAATTTCTTCGGTTGTAATTCTGGATGCAGCTTCCAATGCTATGATTCCTCATGTTCCTTTTTCCTATAGTGGGAACATGTAGGTATTCCCTTAGTTTTCTTCATTGTGGATGATTTCTTACTCTTCCATTTACCTTTTGGTTTCTTCTTGAAATTGAATGGCTTCTTATCTTTGCTCACATGCTTACCCTTACTAGCCTCTAGATGTGTAGCTTGTACTAACACCTTGTCAATGTTGGTGGGAATAAACATTAGAATAGTGTGATGAAAATATGAGTGCATGCCACCAATATATTTCATAAGAGTTTCATGAGTATACAAGGAAAATCCTAATGACAATGCCTTCTTTTTGAATTCTTATGTATATGCCTGTATATTCTGGCCTTTACCATGTCTTAGATGTTGCCACTCAATGATTGTTGTTTTTGTATGTTCCAGTGGATAGAATTGTTTCCTTATAGACTTAATAAACTTATCCCAAGAAGATTTTACTTTTCCCTTTTGAACAAGATCAACTTGCATCTTACTCTCCCACCATATTAAGTCAGTGCCACTTAGTCGAAGAGAAGCTAATTGTATCTTTGCATCCTCGTCCATGATCCTTTGAACCCTGTAATATACCTCTATTTGCTTGATCTAGTTGTCCAATTTCTCGCCATTCAATTCTCCATCATAGGTCGACAACTCGAACTTAACATCCAATTTAAGTCATGGCATATCATGCTAAAAACTCTTAGAGGAATTATTTGTATGAGAAGAATGTTTACTTGTTCAGATGAAATTGATGATGATGATGAGGAAGTGGAAGGGGTCTCTGAAGGTCCTCCGCCTTCACCTCCTCCTTTTCCTTTTACCGAATATGCTCTGCTTGCAGGATTTTGAATTATTTGTTCTAACTCATCTATCATTTCTTTTAGTGATTGAAGCGTAGCTATGATCTCTTCATAACTCATGGGTTGAACTTCTTCTTCTCCTTTTTCAGAAGCCATCTTATGTCGTCGAAATATATTTCCAATTTTGGACTTATAACTTGCAAGTTTTCCTTTACCAAGTTTTAGTTTGGATCTTGTAAGCATCCACTTGCAAGATACTTGTCAAACCTACTCTGATATCAAATTGATCCAAAAAATCCTTAGATGATGATAATTTTAAATATGCATAAACACCTACTTGATCTTCTAAATAATATGATCGCTTGACTGTTTTGAAAATTACATGTGAAGAACTTATCTAAACAAATCCAATTTAATGATAAATGACTTTCAAATAATTGAAATTGAAATGAACAACGATAATATAATCAAATAAACAAGTTGGAAAAATAAGAGTTCACCCAATTTGGGCTACCACTCCGGGTCCACTTCCAATAGAGACTTTTTATATTAATGCTCAAATGATTGCATTTTACAGTGAAATTTTTACATGTTTCTCAAATGTAGAAACATAGTGCACCGTTGGATTCCTAGCAAAAAATCATGCAAAATTGATATAAAATACTTGAAATTTCGTCAAGGTACCCTTCGACACACTTTATGATGTTACCTCAAATACCCTGCACCTTCAACATGCATTACGAGGGACAAAATATGCATTAATTGTGTGTCCATAGTCTTGGGTTGCACTCCATTAAATAGGGCGCTCCCCTTAACCATATTTCGTAACTTGTGGTAGACATCTAAATATAGTTTGTTTGGTTTACAACCAAATATGCACTTCATGCTATCCTGCAACATCATTTAATTACAAATTCATTGGTTTTTTTTAATAGACCATACATATGGTTGGTTGGTTAAAACATGTAGAATATAAAATGGAGGTCAAGGGTTCTATTCCCCACGACCTTTATAGTTTTTTTTGCAATAGGTTATATATATACTATATATAGTATATAGTTTAAGCAAACCTCCACACAAACTTTAGAATGGATATATATATCGTTATAATCATATGGCTATACTAAATCCCGTGTGAATGTTGTGATAACCCTTGTTTTGATTACATTCTATATACATAGCCCAAGGGCCAAGGTTTGAGGGCTTAGTCCCTCGACCCTTTGCCCACCCATTACAATTTTAATATAAAGTTAAATATATTGATTGCGATATATGGTTTAAGAACTATTGCATGGCGCGTTGGTATGGAGGGATTTGTTAAGGCTTATAGAGGTTATGGAGGTAGTGGGTTCGACCCCCGTCAACTTCATAACTTTTAATACATTTAACAAATATTGGCCAATGGGAGGATGCTACATGGCAGCCTCACATTAGCTCTCCAATGCCACATGTCATTCAACAATTTGTCCACAAGATGCCAATTTAGCTTCCCATTCATTGTACAATTAGTCCATGTGGCAACTTGGGGTGTGGCCATGTCACCTGTACCATCGTTCCATGTGTCACCCTTGCAGTGGTGACATGTGTCACCCTTTTACCCCTTTGACTTTGACTTTGACATGAACTTTGACTGCTCATAAATTTTTCATATGAACTCTATTTGTGGTGTCATTTGCACCATTAGAATGTTGACGATGAGCTCTACGCATTGATGAAATTTCAGGATGATTTGAAGCATTTGAAGTTTGATTATTTCTTAACCATTATGGACCTCTATGGATGTTCTAGATCTTTCTGGGCTTCTGTGAGCATTCTCAAATCCTCCCGGATCATGAAGGACACCAAATTATTCAGTAATATTGATATGAAGTCAGGATACCACTAGGTGTTGAATGAGAAGACTGATTTATGGAAGATATCCTTCAATTCTAAAGAAGGTATCTTCGAGTGGTTGGTCATGCCTTCTGTCTTGACTAATGGCCTGACCAAATTCATGCAGATGTTGGATGATATATTGAATCCATTAAAAAACTCCTTTGTCATCATGTATCTGGATGACATCCTAATCTTTAGAAAAAATTGGGAGGAACATTTGAAACACATTCAATAGGTATTAGGCACCCTGCAACAGTACAAGTTATATGCCAATTTGGAGAAGTGTTTCTTCAACATGCAACGAATTCTATATCTAGGATACATCATGGATGAGCAGGGTGTGCATGTGGATCCAACCAAAATCCAAGTCATTTACGATTGGTCGACCCCAAAGACAGTGATCAATTTTCGCAATGTTTTGGGCCTTTCCAACTTCTACCATAGGTTTGTGTTTGGATTCATTCATATTGCTTGGGCCCTAAGCCAAGTGACCAGGGATGGAGCTAAGAATTTTTTTTTTTGGGCTGCATCACAATAGAAAGCATTCAAGGATTTGAAAATTTTCCTATACTCAACACTAGTCCTTATTTGGCCAAACCTGCAATAGCCATTTGAGATTGAGATAGATGCTTCATATTATGTTATCAGTGTAGTCCTCACTCAATATGAGCATATTCTGGTCTATCACAGTGAAAATTATTTGATGTTGTTTAGAGATACCCCACCTAAAATAAAGAGATGTACTACATTGTGCAGGCATGTCGACAGTGGAAGCATTACATTTTGAGAAAGGAAACGATCATCCACACTGATCACATGCCTCTATAATTCATACAGACAAAAGGACAATTACATAATGACAACCATCAAAAGTGGTCCATGTACATACAAAAGTTCCACTTTAACATCAAGTACAAGAAGGAAAACACCTATCATGTTTCAAAATGCCTCAGTCAACCCCCGATTGTGGCGTTAACCACAATTATTAACTCCTATAGGAATGAGAACTTTGAGTGGCCATAATTATACAATAGTGACTCTGAATTTGATGTTACCTATCAGACATTGAGTGCAGGAAAAATAGTTCCATACTTTCATCTCCAAAATGGACTGCTATGCCATTTGAGCCTTCTCTCGGTTCCTTCAAGTGAGGATGAAAAGATGATTTTAGAAGCGCATTACAATAGGGTGACATAATAATTTGGTGTGGAAAAAATAGTGGTAGTACTGCAAAATAAATTTTATTGGCTGAAGATTCAACAAGATGTCATCAAGTATATCATATTTTTTACTTCTTACACCATTGATAAATGTGCCATTAAGAAATAGGGGCTATACACCCCTCTTCCTACTTTTTATAGGAATTGGGATTCCATCTCCATGGATTACATGTTTGGTATACCTTCAACCAAGTATGGTAATGACTATGTCTTCATGGTCATTGATGGATTCTCCAAGATGGATTTTTTGACACCTTGTAAGTAGAATAACATAGCCAAGGCCACATCTAGGCTCTTCTTTGAGAATGTTTGGGTTCATTTTGGGCTCCCAAGGACTATTATTTTAGATAAATATAGTAGGTTCTTGAGTAATTTCTGGTCCATCCTATGGTGCTTGATGGAAACCAAGATGACCAAATCAACTGCCTTCCACTCATAGATTGATGGAAAAATGAAGTTAGTCAACATGATTCTTGTTCATATCCTAAGGATGTACAATTCCAAACATCCAAACATGTGGGATGAGAGCCTTCCTTATGTTCAACATAGCTACAACATATCCCTCCACAAATCTATTGGCCACAACCCTTTTCAGGTGTGCTTGGGGTTCCATCCATTGGCTCCCATTGACGTAGATCTGCCCATTGCAGATGCACAGGAAAATTCCTCCCATGCTTAGACTGAGGCTGATAAAGCAACCAAATTTGTTGAACGAAACTAGCACATATAACAACAAGTTCAATATATTTTACAAAAATACAACGCTAAGTACAAGAAACACCATGATTGACATCGGGTACCACACAATTTTCATGTGGGAGATAAGGTGTGGTTGGATTTGTAGAAATAACACCTCAAAATACCCCACCGGAAGCTCCACCCACTCATATAGGATCCTTACACCATCACCAACGTTGTGGGTGAGAATGATTTTGAATTAATTATGTTAGAAATTTGGTTGTCATTGATGTCAACCCTATAAGAAGTCTAGATTACCTTAGAAGTGATGGGTCTATTTGAAGGAATCTCCAAAGTGGTCCCCTTATGCCAGAGCTTCAAGAATGGCCCTCATGGGAAGATGCTTTGAATAATCCTACAAGAATCCCTAGAGGTTAAGCAAATAAGTTATATGTATGGTTGAAAAAGCCCTAAGAATTTGGTCAGGAATCCCTGGAGGTGTGGTCATGAAGCCTGAAGTCATTTGAGGAAAACAAGGGTGAAGGACATTGCAAATGCATCAAAAAACTCATTGGATTGATAGTCATTGTCAATATGTTTCCAATAATATGTGGCATGTCACATGGTTCCTCATGGTTGAAAAGTTATTCCCTCTTAAAGATGAAGCCCCAAAGTGTGGTTAAAAATGGTAAAAAGTGCTCAATAATGATTCACCCCCCCTCTCAATATTGGTGAATATTCCAACAATTGTTAGGAAGTTACCCTTTGGCATTGATGTCAAAAGGGGAGAGAAAGAAGAAAAGTACGAGATAAAGATAAGAAGCATGAAGACATGGGGAGTATGAGTGTTTCCATCAATGCCAAAGGTGGAGATTGTTGGAAAGTTGGTTGTCATTGATGTCAACCCTAGAAGAAGTCTAGAATCCCTTAGAAGTGGTGGGTCTATTTCAAGGAATCTCCAAAGTGGTCCCCTTATGGTGTATATTTAAGCATGGCCCTCATGGGAATATGCTTTGAAGAAGCCTACAAGAATCCTTGGTGGTTAAGAAAATAAGTTACATGTATGGTCAAAGAAGCCTTGAGAATTTGGTCAGGAAGCCTCAGAGGTGCAATCATGAAGACCAAATTTGTTTGAGGAAAACGAGGGTGAAGGAAATTGCCAATTAATGAAAAAACTCATTGGATTGATAGTCCTCATCAATCCGTTTCCAACAGTAGGTGGAACACCACATGGTTCCTCATGGTTGCAAATTTATGCCCTCTTTAAGATGAAGCCCCAAATATGGTTAACAAGCCCCTAAATGATTTCAACAAGAAGTTATAAGTCAACCCCAAAATCAGGAAAAGGAGAAAAATAGTTGCAACAAGAAGTTATAGGTCGGCCCTAAAGACAAATAAAGGAGGTACTTGGAAAAGTATAAATACCCATCAAGAGCCTCTCATTTAATAGTAAAGTAAGAAAACAATCATATGTGATAAATTATTGATAACTTAATGGTTACATGTTATGGTTAAAATTGGTAAAAAGTGCTCAATATTGATTAACCCCCCCTCTCAGTATTGGTTAATATTCCAACAATCATTAGGAAGTTACCCTTTTCCATTGATTTCAAAGGGGGAGAAAAAGACCAAAATCATGAGAGAAAGATCAAAAGCATGAATACATGGGGAACAATTATCACAGGGGGAGTACGAGTGTTTCCGTCAATGCCAAAGGGGAAGATTGTTGGAAAGTTTGTTGCCATTTATGTAAACCCTAGAAGAAGTCTAGAAGCCCTTAGAAGTGATGGGTCTATTTGAAGGAATCTCCAAAGTGGTCCCCTTATGGCATAACTTTAAGCACGGCCCTCATGAGAATATGCTTTGAAGAATCCTACAAGAAGCCCTAGTGGTTAAGGAAATAAGTTACATGTATGGTCAAAGAAGCCCTATGAATTTGGTCAAGAATCCCTAGAGGTGTGGTCATGAAGCCTGAAAGTTTTTGAGGAAAAAGAGGGTGGAGGACATTTCAAATGCATGCAAAATCTCATTGGATTTATAGTCCTTTTCAAGACGTTTCCAACGGTAGGTGGCATGCCACATGGTTATTCATGGTTGATAAGTTATGGTTGAGAACATCCAACTCTATTAGGTCATCAAAGTAGGGTAGCTTCTTCACCAGAGAAAGTGGCTCACCAAGAGTTAGATTCAGTAGAATTTTCCCCATCTGATGGAGGAAATTGATGCAATGAGGACCATTGATTATTAATGGGGGAGGAATGATCCAATTGGATACTAGTGGCCACCCACATGTTCCACTAATTTGAATGGTTGCACATCTTGGAAATGTTTCTATTGTTTTTTGGGTCCTAAACTTCCAGGACCATTTTAAGGCCCTAAATGACATTTGTTTTGGCATGTTAGCACCCATTATGTGGCCATATTTATTGCTAATCCATATGGATTGTGTAATTCTCTTTAAGACCTTTCTGACGAGCTACCAAGTGCCCCAAACAAAGATTGTATGAAAAATTTATGCCCCCGGGAAATTGACGTATCAACTAACCACATTGGGGACCACAAACCTTTTGGCGTTCCATCTTCTGGGATTAGGGTTTTGGATGTTTACGGTTTTCTCATTAATGATTTATGTTAAAATAACTTTTCGACCTCTTTGTAATCAGGTTCTTTCGAATGAGCATAGACAATACATCTCTCTCTTCAAGTATAAGCTACCACCAATCTAGCTAGCTTGTGATCTTTGCAGTTTATAGTCTGTTGAGGCCACAACAAAATCCCTTTAATTTTGCTTACCTCTTTTGATATTATGACTTAAAATGTGTTCATGATTATTATTTTATCTGGATGTTTCATTGAAATTTGTATGATAGAATTGAAATGTTATCTCCATACCTTTTATAGATTCCAAAGTGCTTGATGATTCTATGTAGTTGTAGGGTTTGATTTTCTATTGTATATATTGAATGATTTTAATGTAGGTTGTTAATCATTTGTATGAATGAATTATTCAAAGTATACATAATCTTTCTTGCATGTGGTACCTAACATCTTCATCTTTATACTCTCATATATTGATAAAATATTAACTTGAATCACAATGTCAGTAATCCTTTCTATGTGTTGGAGATTAGGTGCATGCAACAATCATGACATTTATCTACAACAATACATATCATAGATGATTTCCTTTGAGAAAAATCTCCTCTTCCTTTTTCTTCATTTTGCAAACAAAACTAGTACTTATTCATAAGTTTGCTTGAAGGAAGGGAATATAATGTTTGTGGCATATTGAAAAGTCTCCTTTCAATTGCATTACATATCTCATTCTTCTATTTTGCAGGAGCATGTTCGCAGGGACACTTCATGTATGTGACTACTCCAGCCTTGAGATGCATGTGGAAGAAACTCTTGATCCTTATCTAAAAACTTGACCTTGATCCTTACCAAGATTCCTCTTTTTTGGGAGAAAATTACCTCGTATTACTATTTCCTTGATGTCCTAAGCTTCCAAGGATATTGGATCCACCTTTCCTACAGACCTATTACTGAGTCTCTTCAGATTGATCTCTACCAGGTTCTTCTTTTGACCTTCCCTCTCTCCAGAAACCTAGGCCAAAGGACTATTGAAATCCCCCCTTATTTTCTTAGATTCTTTTCTCTAGCCAAATATCATAGTTGGGTTCTTCTCGTCGAGATCTTTCCAACAACTGTAACCATACTAAATTCAATTCCCAGATCAAAATTTATGGCCTCTCGAAGTTCCTAAGTATTTATTGACATTTTCCACCTCATTTTCATGTGGCATCCATGTGGCTTATTATCTCTCATGCCATTCGATGTGGCACTAACGTGGGTATTGGTATGGCACCTACCACCTGTCCTCATCATCATTGAGATTTATCCTGATTATTCTATCCATCAACCACCACTTCTCCCGACGATGATGCCCTAGACCTTATCGTTGTCGGAACTTAGTTTCTCCCTAACACTTGGATTCTCTAATCCCATCCCCCAACTATGAAGCCACCTGTCCTATTTTATCGTCGGAGCTCAATTCCCTCCTAGATTTGGACCGCTTCGACTCCATTCAAAGAAGATGATAGATCTAACGACTCTTAGGAGTCAAAGATCAATGACCTTGATCTTATCAATGCATCTAGTTAGCCGAAAATTAACATCCTCCCTAGTTGGCACTTTGGACATGTGGCACTTCCATGACCTTCCACTTGGCATGAAGTGTGGAATCTATAACTCAACGCTAGACATTGCCTCAAAACTCCAAATCACCCTGACATGTGGCAGATCACCCACACGACACATGGATCCATTCTCTGCTTGACACATGGACCAACGTGACTACACACGTAATCACAAGACACCCAGAATTATGCAATTAGGTGTTGGCACCTATGCTTATTGTCTTCGGGATTTAGTTTTTCATCCCAATTCTTCTACCCCTATTCCCCAACAACGACAACTTTGTTGTTGGGAACCCTTGACCTTTCTCTCAATATCCCTCATGAATCATTCATCTGATGAAAATCCCCCATGTGACGAATGACTAAGATCCTTGGACTTGTAGATCTCACAGCTCAAATTGAAATCTCTCCCTTGTAGTCGACACTCCCTTCTAACCATTTTCACGACCACCCCAATGACCATTTCATCGTCGCACTCCCTTCACTCCCTCATACCCGGTCACTTTGATGGCCTTTCCATCGGACGAATGATCATGATATTTCCACCTAAACATAACAACGATCATAAATGAACCATGGTCTACGTTTTCGTCGAGAAGGAAGCTATTATAGAGTGAATGTTGTTGCAAAATAGTTAAAGTTTGATGACCCAGATTCACTCATGGGAAAGATCAAGGGTTGTTGAGTACCGTATCTGAAACACACATAAATTGGGCTACAAATATTAGAATCATACCCAGGGTACCTTGTTGGAAAGGTATCAAGTAGAGGAATGCAGTAGCAGAGGTCTTCAGGATTGAAATGTAACAAAAAATATCAAAAATTATAGAGAGCAATTGGCCATGGATTTTGGGGGAAAAAATTTATGCAAACTTCAGACAACCATATCCAGGGCTATGGGCAACGAAATCATCCCCAAGATAGCTCAATGTAAATATGGAAGAAAGAATAATATGGTGGAATAGAAAATGCTCATATTCTAAGAGTGGAAAATATTTGTTATCGAAGAATACAGAGGAAACCAAAATTTGAATGAAATAGGGGATGTATAATGTTAAAATAGTTGAATATTCTCTCTCTTGTCTTATAAAAGAGAACTTGTAGGATGTAAGGAATTTTTCCCATTGTGTAGACTGTAAATACTTTTATTTCAGTATATATGAAGAGCAGAAGGCAATTTTTAAGTCATAACTGTTTGCAGATGCTGGTGGGACTATTCTACACTTGTATTTGTTGTTTAAGTTTTCCGAGTATTGATCAAGTGAACTATTTTTGTGCTTAGTATTTGGGATTCTTATGTTGTTGTGATTTCTAATGAGTGCAGGCATGATGTTACATGTCTCATCTTCCACTGTTTGAGATGATACTTGCAATATCATTGTTTTAACATATTCTTGACTAATATGAACTATTTATGTTGTCAAAATACCATTATAAATTGTTCTTATCTAATAGTTTTTCTCCCACGAGATACAATAGAAGTTGTTATGATTAGATTAGTTTTCTTTAAGTTAGATTAGCCTTAGGATTATTTAGGAATTTTGGGGGATGGTTCATTGTTTTTCCCCTTTATTCTTTTAATTTTTAGTGGTAGTGAGGCCCATATGCTCGAGGGAAACACTACACCAAACGAGAGTAGGTTTGGTTGGGGCCTACCATTAGGCGTTCTCCCTTACCTTCTTGACATCCCATTCTAACTTGTCAACAAAAATGGCACTAGAAGGAGGGTCAGATGACAAGCTGAGCCTATGAATTCTTTCATTTTAAATTGTTTTAATTTACTAATGGCTCCACCCCCTATTCCTTTATGAAGGTGTTTTTCTGGTATTGTACCTCCCAAACCTCCTAGAAAGATTTTAAATTTCTTGTCACAATTTAAATTTGATAGTGAAGGTGAGACAACTGCATCTAAACATGCTTTTAAATTATCGAATTTTTGTGTTTCTCACAATATTACTGATGGAAACATCATTTGAATGTTGTTCACTCTCACTTTTGCAGGTCAGGTCAACATATGGTGTGATACTTTGCCGACTGCCTCTGTTGACACATGAGAATAATTTCTGCGTGAATTTCTGCATGCTTTTGAGAATTACGATTATGATAACTTATGTGCGGAGATATAAAATCTTATGAAGAATGAAGATGAATATCTTAAATATTTTGTGATCAAATTTACTCATTTTTTATATAGATTTCCCTTGGATGATAGGCCATCTAACCATGATTTGATTTCCTGTTTAGTTTATCTTATTAATGAAACACACGAATCAATGGATGAATAATCTAAATCATTTTTTAATGTTTCTTCACATGTTGATATGGATTAAAATAAAAATGTTGAAAATGTGAATGGTTTAGATTGACTTCATATGTCTGGATTTTTCTTTACCATGGGGCATATAGAATAGATAGAAAATTATTTTCCGGAAGAAGAATATGTATCCTGTCACCACTCCATTTCCCCTTCCCTTCCTTGTGAAGAAAAAAAGACCTCTTGTGTTGAAAATTCAAGTTCATATTTTTCTGTAGCTACCCAAGAGGAGGATTTTCCTACTGATAATGGGACACTTCGGGTCACACTGATGGTTATGTCATATTCTTATTGTCATGTCTCATCTTTTCCATCACAAGGAATGAAGATAAATATATGGAGTGAACTTTAAATTCTGATCACTTTATTAATGAAGAAAATATGGACATTCATGAAATGAATCTTTCCTCACCCATGAATAAAATGGAATTAGTTTATGTTGATTGTGATTGTCTATTATAACCCTAAATTGCTCTACACATGCATACATGGCCTTGGCCCTCTTACTTGCATTTTTTTCCAAAGCACTGCTGAGTTTCTCTTCTTAAAAACCAATTTTTTGAAGATGTACGTCCTCTGCACCATTACTACCCGCGTACATACGCTCGTTGCACCACTACAACTCATGTACATATGCATGCTGCACCATTACAACCCGCGTATACTTGCAAAAGTTACAAAAAAAAAAAGTTGCAAGGAATTCGTTGAGATTACGGGCTATTGGGTAGTTTCCCAACTAATCCACCTGCTATAGCCCATCACCCAACCGAATAACCATCCTTTTGTCATATAAAAGGATGTGTTGGGGTCTCATTTCACATCTAAGCATAAGAACAATGAAACTCTACCCGATTTCACTTCCCCTTCTTGCCCAAGATATTGCATCCCTTTTGTGAGAATTGCCTCAGCATTCCCTCATTAGCCCCTTCTCCCTCCATTTAACACATTCACTTACCAAGAAGAGATCATAGGATTGAGAGGAGAAGTTCATACAAGGTGCACTTGGAGCTTGGTGAAGAGGAGCCTAGAACAAGTTTGCAGAACGATATCCGACTTTGATTGTAAATGTATAATCATTGTGTTATTAATAAAATAATTACTTTTCCTGTCCCAAATGCTGGTGTCTTGAATATTTTTATAGATTTATGTTTGACATTATAACATCTAACCCTAACTTATATATGGAATAGCATGCTTGTAGTTTTCTGTTTTTCAATCTTTGGATGCAGGTCAACCCTGGGAGGAGGTGTGTAGTCAACGAAACTTCTAAGTGCGAGAAGGTCATCACCCGACGTGGGATTAGAGGTATAGTTACCCAATCTCCTTTTTCTTGGTTTCTTCATATGAGTTTTGGTATGTTTTGGGTAGTTTAGAGAATTAATTGAATTTTAGATGGTTAATTGATCTTCCTACATTCTGAATCCTGGTGTAGTCATAGGGAGGGTTTTCCCGCTAGCATTGTCCATTTGTTTCAAATTCCTCTGATATTATTGTAATAGAGCAAGAATACTTTCCTCCTGTTGATGGATTATTTATCGAACCTTCTTGTTCTAATATTTATTATGATTTGATCCTATCTTCTAACCATGAATATGTTTTGGAATACATTTCAGATTATCATACTTTGCAGGGGAAAAAAAACCATGCTGACCTTTTCACTCCAGCAGAAGAAATAAACATACAAGACATACCACTTCTGTCACACCAACCCACTTCTTGTTTACAATAGGAAAACCATGTTGAGGAAGAACATATTGATTGTGAAACTAGTCCTAGTGTGTATATCATCGACTCACAATCAATCACTGATGTGCTTAAGAAGAGGAACTACCATTCAGGGAGTCACCTTTCGAAAATGCCTCTTATCTTAGAGAATCTTTTAGTTCTATTATTTCATCCATTTATTATTATTTGTATCTTGATCTCTTTAATGGTTTAACTTTGCAGTAAGATACCCATTGTTATATCTAAATGAACTCAATGGGGATGACCCCATTTGAAGTCCTTGAAGGTGGAAATGTGCATGTGGAAGATAGAGAGGATAAGGCCTCTTCCCATGAACTTGTTACAAATATGTTTTATCATCCTTTCTCATGGGATGAAGGAAGTGTTGTAGCAAATATGTATCATAGAATATCTTAGTTTTCTTCATCTTTGTTTTTTATGAATAAAGAATCTCCTTATTCAAG
>JASDQU010104623.1:99834-110331 GCA_032191745.1 Picea mariana | reverse complement strand
TAGTGGGTGCTAGAGAAAACTGGGAGTTGGTGCTTCCATCTAGTTGGTGATAGAGAAATATGAGAGTTGGTGCTTCCTTCTAGTGGGTGCTAGAGAAACCTGGGAGTTGGTGCTTCCATCTAGTTGGTGATAGAGAAATATGAGAGTTGGTGCTCTCTGCAAGTTGTAGCTTGATATCAGAGGTTGTAGCTTCATATTTGAGTTGGAGCTCAAAGACTATGATGTACATGAAAGTTGGAGTTTGATTGACATCCTAAGAAGAAGAGGCTTTCTCCATTTATGGATTTCCTCATGAGAAATATATGTCTCTGTGTATTCCTTGTGATGGACCAAAGACTGTTTATCTATGCATGTTAAGTTATCATTAACACATTAAATAATAATTTAGAAAGATTCAAAAAAGAACAAAAAGTTTCAAACTTATATTATAACTGATTCACCCCCCCCCCCTCTCAGTTGTATTTCCAACAATTGGTTTCAGATCAGGTTCCTTTTATTTAAAGGTAGATCGGTAAGATTAAACATGACAAGTCATGAAGGAACTTCAACCAATAAGGCCCCCTTGTTCAATGGAACAAATTTTGCCTTCTGGAAAGTTAGTATGAGAACCTACATAATGAATTTAGGTGCAAATGTCTGGGATGTGGTAGAGACTGGTTTTGTAAAGCCAATTGTACTAGCTAATAAGGATGACAAGATAGAATTTAGATTCAATGCTAAAGCTATGAATGCTATTCTGAGTGGCCTTGCAGAAGCAGAGTTTGTCAAAGTCATGAACTGTGATTCAACAAAAGTTAGGTGGGACAAGCTGATAAGTATTTATGAAGGTGATGAAAAAGTGAAAGACGCAAAACTTTAGACTCACAGACTGAAGTTTGAGTAGTTAAAGATGGATGAAGATGAAACTATCAGTAAGTACTTATTACGTATAGAAGAAATTTTCAACACTATGAAAGGCCTAGGTGAAATGATAGCTGATTCTTTTCTAATCCAGAAAATATTAAGATCTCTTCCTGATAGATTTAACTCAAAGATATCTGCTATAGAGGAAATAGTTGATCTCAAAACGTTGACACTAGATCAACTTCTTGGAACCCTAACTGCTTATGAAATGAGAATCACCAAAGGTAAAATCCACTACAAGAGAGGCATATTTTAAAGTAGAGAAAATCACAGACTCCGATATAGATGAGATTGAAGAAACTTTTGTGAGAAGACTGAAGAAAGGATCAGGCAAATACAAAGGTAAACTTCCCTTCAAATGTTTCAACTGTGGTAATATAGGTCATTTTGCATCTAATTTTTCTCACAAAAGAAAGGATCAAACATCTGATGATGAAGAGAAGCACAAACACAAAAAGTTCTATAAAGAGAATAATTTTAAGAAGAAAAGCCTTTGTGTAAACAATGATGATGATCCCTCAGATGATGAAATCAATGACTCTTCTATTGAAGATAAAATAAATGATATCATGCTAATATCTTTAGAAGATCTAAACACTAAAGATACACAAAGTGAGTTCGTTGACTATGAAGTAGAAGTAGATCTTGAAGGAGAACTTGTCAGTGCCATGGAAGAGATTGCTAGACTTAGAGAAAAGAAAAGAAAACAAAAACAGTTACTGCTCAGGTATGAGAAAACATGCAAGGAATCATTTGAAGAAATTAATATGTTGAAGGTTAAGTTTGACTAAGCTAAGAATATTGAAGACATCCTCAAACATCAATTGAAGGAAGCCAAAACAAAAGGTGAAAAATTGGAATCTGAAGTAGTGACCGTCAGAAAAGATCTAGAGAAATTTCAGGCCTTATATCATCAGAATATGACAAGTATTAAAGCCTTCGAAGGATTAGCCTCCATTCTGAATCAATAAAGGAATTCAAAGTTTAAAACTGGTTTGGATTATGAAGAGGGATCAAGTAGTGATCAACCAAGCAACAAAGAATCCATCAAGTTTGTCAAATCTACAACTACTGACAACAACAAACCTGCAGAAAAAAAGGAAGATAATCGATCGCCAAGGAGGA
Source organism: Picea mariana (assembly GCA_032191745.1). Taxonomy (NCBI): domain Eukaryota; kingdom Viridiplantae; phylum Streptophyta; class Pinopsida; order Pinales; family Pinaceae; genus Picea; species Picea mariana. Next base: position 108,303 of record JASDQU010104623.1, on the reverse strand, counting down.
GTGAAGGAAAATCTACCAGAACTGAATATGAAGAACAAAGAAATAATACACTCTCTGCTCAAGAAAATCATCAACATGGAAGAAATTGACTTTCTCAAAGAAGACAACCATTTTCCAGGTACAAAGATTTTTTCTATGGATATTGTTTTTACTGCTCTAACTTTGGCCATAAAGTTGTAAATTGTTCTCTAATATTTAGACGTGAGCAATCAAGACAGCCAATGAATAAATACCCGCCTCAAAAAAGAATAAGACAACCAAATTACAAACAACCACAGACTGCAAATCATGTGATGGTTGGGAAAAAGACACAGACTAAGAATAACAATCGTTATGATCCTTTGTTCAATGAACCATGATGTTAGATCTGCCATAATTATGGACATAAAGATGTAGATTGTTGCTTAAAGAACTATAAGCCAGATTCAAATCACAGAGATGAAAACGTCAAGGTTTGGAAGAAGAATGAAAATAACAAGTGTGGATTGGTGTTTTCAGCTCAAAGACAAAAAGACTCCTGGTATATTGACAACATATGCTCCGGTCATAAGACAGGTGACAGAAGTAAGTTCCTATCACTCAAGGAAAATAAATCAGGAAGTGTGACCTTTGGAAATGATGATTCAGGAAAGATCAGAGGTAAAGGTCTAGTAATCTTAAGTAATGGAAGAAATAAAGATCAAGATGTATTATTTGTTGATGGTTTAAAGCATAATCTTCTCAGTGTCAGTTAGATATGTGATAGAGGATGTGAAGTCACTTTCACTGCCACGAAGTGTAAAATAAAGACAATAAACACATAAGAGTTTCTTGCAAAGGGGGTTAGAACCGAAAACAATGTATATGTTCTGAAGGAAGATAAGGAGAAATGTAATTTAAGCAAAATTGATGAAAGTTGGTTATGGCACAAAAGGCTTGGAAACCTGAATTTTGATCATATTGTCAAACTAAATAATGAAGGTGCTGTGAAATACCTTCCAAAAATTTCTAAGCCTAATAACTCTATATGTGAGTCCTACAAAATGGGGAAGTTGACTCGTGCCCAATTCAAATCGAAGATTTTCACATCTTCAGAGAAATCGCTTCAAATTATTCATATGGATCTGTGCGGACCATCATGAAAAAAAGGAACTGGAGGAGAACGTTACTTTATGTTGGCCATTGATGACTTCTCCAGATGTACGTGGGTTTCCTTTCTGAGAGAAAAATATGTTGCGTTTGAGAAGTTCAAAACGTTTAAGGCATTAGCCGAGAATTAGATGGGAAGAAAGTTAAAGGCAATTCACTCAGACAGAGGAGGAGAATTTTTGTCAAGATATTTCAAAGAATTATGTGATAGACATGGAATTAAAAGAGAATATACTATTCCAGGTACTCCTTAACAAAATGGAGTTGTAGAACGCCAAAATAGATCATTTCAGCATATGGAAAGGGCCATGTTGAATGAAAGGGACATTTCACAAACATTTTGTGTGGAGGTTGTTCACACAACTGTTCATATTCTGAACAAAGCACATCTAAGGCCAAACAGTGATAAAACTCCACATGAGTTGTGGTTTGGTCGACCTGCATCCATCAAGCACTTCAAAGTATTTGGAAGTAAATTCTACATCAAAAATAATGATGATCATATAGGAAAATTTGATAGTAGAGCTGATGAAGGTATCTTCTTAGGATATGCAACAAACGGTAAAGGTTACAAATGCTTTAACAAAAGAATGCATAAATTAGTAGACTGTATTGATGTTCAAATTGATGAAGAAGCTCCTATAAAATATCAACAGAGAATAAGCACTAAGCCAGATGAAAAATATGACAAGAATAATGAAAATGAAGAACAACAAATCCCAGAGTCACAAGAATATGATGAATCGGGTGGAGAAGAGACACCCAGACAAGAAAAGTCGGGACAACAATCAACATCAAATCCTTCCTCCATAATTACTCAAAATAATCATCCTTAAAGTCAAATAATTGGTGAGAAAGACAAAGGTGTACAAACCAGGAAAAGGATAATCAAAGACACCAAGCAATCACACATAGCCTTCATATCCATGGTGGAACCCAAGAACTTCAATGAAGCCAATGAAGATGTAAATTGGTTAAAATCAATGAATGAGGAACTAGACCAGATTGAAAAGTATGACACTTGGGAACTCGTTCCTAGGCAAACAAATAAAAATGTAATAGGATCCAGATGGGTCTACAAAAATAAGATGAATGAGAAAGGAAATATTGTAAGAAATAAGGCTAGATTGGTCTGCAAAGGATATGCTCAAATAGAAGGACTGGAATTTGATGAAACATTTGCGCCTGTAGAAAGATTAGAAACTATTAGAATGTTTCTTGTCTATGCTTGTCACAAACATTTTAAAGTCTTTCAAATGGATGTCAAGTCATCTTTTCTAAATGGAGATCTAAAAGAATAAGTCTATATGGAAAAAACTGAGGGTTTCCAACTGTCAGATAACCCTGACTTTGTCTGCAAGCTGAAGAAAGCCTTATATGGGTTGAAACAAGCTCCTCGTGTCTGGTATTACACACTGGATAAGTATATTCAAGACAAAGGGTTCAAGAGAGGAACAATTGACAACAATCTATATATCAAAACAAAGGGTAATGATTTGCTCATTGTGATGGTCTATGTAGATGACATCATCTTCGGAAGCAATAATGATTTGTCAGTACAATGGTTTGCCTCTGCCATGTAGTCTGAATTTGAAATGTCTATGATAGGGGAACTGCCATTTTTTCTTGGTCTGCAAATTACTCAGAGGTCTAAAGGATTATTTATTTCTGAGGAGAAATATCTAAGAGAAATGTTGAAAAGGTTTCAAATGGAATATTCTACACCTATGAGCACACCTATGGTCACTGGATGCAAGTTAAGCAAGGATGATGACTCACTTGATGTTGATTAGAGTTTCTATAGGTCTATTATAGGAAACCTATTTTACATCAAAACATCCTGTCCAGACATAATGCATGTTGTTGGAATGGTAGGAAGGTATCAGACTGCACCTAAACAAAGTCCTTTGTTAGCTGTCAAAAGAATATTCAGATACTTGAAAGGAACAATGAACTATGGCCTATGGTATCCTAGGAATCATAATTTTCAACTATTAGTCTATTCATATGTTGATTGGGATAACTGCGTGGATGAAAGGAAAAACACAAGTGGTGGTGCATTCTTCTTAGGAGATTCTCTTATAGCATGGTTGAGCAAGAAGAAAGGTTCCATTTCCTTATCAACTACAAAATCCGAATACATTGCAGCTGCCACTTGTTGTACTCAAGTATTATGGATGATTCAGACACTTGCAGACTTGGAGGTAAAGTATAGTGCACTGATCCCAATTCATTGTGATAATACTAGTGCCATTAGTTTTTTCAAAGAATCCTGTATTTCACTCCAAGACCAAGCATATACCCATCAAGTATCACTTCTTGAGGGAAAATGTAACCAACACTGTTGTTTCTTTGCATTACATTCCATCCCAAGATCAAATTGTTGATATCTTCACTAAACCACTTGCAAAGGCTTAGTTTGAGTATCTACGCCAGAAGTTGGGCGTGACCTTGTTACCAAGTTAAATAGTCTATCTGATCAAGGGGAGAGTGATCGTAGTATATATGATCATGGGGAGCACAGAGTCACTCTCTGTTCTCTTTGACATTGATGTCAAAAGGGGATAAAAAGGTGTTGTCTGTATGCTACAGTTGGAGGTGTAAGCAGAATAGTGCAACCTTTTAGGGTTGCCATCAATGCCAAAGGAGGAAATTGTTGGCATGTTTATAGTAAGAATGTGCTTGTGGAAAGAATGACATCAAACCAAACCTCGAGAGTGCAGAAGATGAGAAAGCTCAGAAGATATAGCGGGTTCCAGAAGTGCAGACGAGATCTAAGAGACAGACTCGCAAGAGGAGAAAAGGTCGAGAAAACCTTCTAAGTCAGAGAGATCAGAAAGCTCAAGAAGAGAAGTATAGATCTGATTTGTTGGATCTGAGAACCAAGGATCAATAGTGGTTGGATTCATAAATACATGCACAAAGTTTAATCCTTTGGATGAGCATAGGAGAGAGGAATTTTCAAAGTTCCAATGTCTCGAAGTAAGCAGGGACCGTCCATCGTCAAGACTGACAGGTGGCACACGATCCACAACTCCAGAGAAAATCACTTCGAGAATTTTCAGTTTGAGATCTGAAATCCCCGAAGTCCAGAGAGCCATAGAGCCAGAGTAAATGTCAACCGTCAGATTATTCTAAAGTGGAAGGACATGATAATCTAGAAAAGAAGCACCGCAGAAAGATCGAACCATCAATCTAATAACATGATCGACGAAAAACATTTAGTTCAGGTCTAAAATTTGCGAGGAGGTTACTGTTCAGGGATTCTCACTTCGGAAGAATTGGCGACTTGAAAAGTCGAAATACCTGAAGTCCCAAAGGTTGAAGTCCTGAAGGGAATGAGGATCCATGTCAGCAAGGACATGTGGTGCAATTAGACAATGACAAGTGTCAAGTTGATTCAACATTTGAGGTATGTGGAAATCACAAATCTGAGTGACATGTGGCAGCTACTAGGCTCATGAAACGTCATCAAGTGACGTCACTTCGGGATTTTTACCACCAACAATTAGCCTAAAGTCCCGAAGTCTCGAACACTGAATACCCGAAGAAGATCTAGACCGTCGATTTCCAAACGATTGCGTGGAAGAAATCTGTGCAGTTCAGGGAAAGACACTCCAGAAAAAGTGAGAAAATAAAGTTAAGAGTTGAGATTCCTGAACCCTAGAAACCCGAAGTCAATCTCAACTGTTCGATTCTGAGATACACGCGTCAATCGATCGCTAACTCTGGATAAAAGAAAAGGAGGGAGGAAAGGTTGGAATGTTGAGATTGTCGAACCCCGAATACCCGAAGGGATTGTGACCATTGATTCAAGGAGGACAAATGTCAGTAGATTTCCATTTCAGAAGATATCCAGTCAGAAGAAATGAGAAGTTGAGACTTGAAATCTCTGAAGTCCGGAAACTCGAAGGAGATCTCGACCGTCGATCCAAAAGGGGACACGCGTCAGTGGATTGTCAGCTCCATTAAAAAGAAAAGGAAGGTTGAAAGGTCAGAAAGTTGAGATTTTCGAACCCCGAATACCCGAAGGGATTTTGATCATCAATCCAAAACGAACACGCGTCGTTGGATCGTGGGCTCTGGGTGAAATTCTCTAGGAGCAAGCGAAGCTTGAGAATCGAGACTCCTAAAGCCTGAAAGGCGAAATCGATCTCGTCCATTGGTTTGAAGGGCCACATGTCACTTGGTCGTTGAGACTAAGGATTGCGCATGGACGGAGGAAATAAGGCAGGAAAAGACAAGAGATCTGAGCCGTTGATCGAGGGAATCTGTTAGATACCAAGAGATTGAAAATCATGCATGATTACAGGATCAGAAGTTTGATCGCAATTTAATTTTCTGAGGGCAGGCCGCAATTGAAACCATAGTATCGGAGAAAGGGTATGTGGTAGCTAGAGGTAGATTGTGGGGAGAAAAGTGGTTAATCCCAAAACCACTGTTGTATGTGCCCGCAATCGTTCTCTTATGCAAAGATGTAGCCCAAGGTCACATGCGACAGGGGGATAATGAGAAGAGAGATCGTGCCCGCAATCTCCTGGTCATGTGAATTTCATCACCAAGGTCATATTGAAATAAAGGGAGCTAGCGCTCGCTAGACCAAGAACACGAAGAAACTTTTGAATAAACGTTTGGTGGTCATGTGAAGGTAGGGGCTTAGAAGGCAAAGAAGCCATAATTGACTGGATGTAACTGACTGAGAAGATGAGGAGTTTCAATAGCCAGAGAAGCCAAAGAATCTTTGGATAACTTCCACTGATGATGAATAGATACTGCATAACCGCCAAAGAAGACGAAGAGTTGCTATGATGATCGGGTAGAGTACTCGACGTGAGAATGAAATGCAGAACATAGAACAATGTGTGTTAATTCGATAGTGATGCATGTGGGTAGGTAAAGAGGTAGATAAGTACCTAAAGAGGAGATGAGAGATGTAGTGTATAACATGCAGAGGAAACACATAGTATAACAAGAAGAAAGAGAAGTTGAACAGTGTATCGATGTGCGCATCAGGAGAATGAACAGAGAATAGAAGAGGAACATAGAATGGAAGTTGGAAGAGACATAGCAAGTAAGTAAAGTTTTGTAAGATTCAATCAGGGTCGTAGGGTGGTGCTAGGGAGGATTGCGGTCCTCTAAATTATAGTTGGTGCTAGAAGATATTCTGGGAGTTGGTGCTTCCTTCTAGTGGGTGCTAGAGAATCCTGGGAGTTGGTGCTAGATAAATATGATATTTGGTGCTCTCTGCAAGTTATAGCTTTCTATCAAAGGTTGTAGCCTCTAATTTGAGTTGGAGATGAAAGACTGTGATGTACATGAAAGTTGGAGCTTGATTGACATCCTAAGAAGAAGAGGTTTTCTCCCTTTATGGGTTTCCTCATGAGAAATCTGTGCCTCTGTGTATTCTGTGTGATGGATCAAATTCTGTTTATCTATGAATGTTAAGTTATCAGTAACAGGTTAAATAATAATTTAGAAAGATTCAGAAAAGAACAAAAGTTTCAAGCTTATATTATAACTGATTCACCCCCCCCTCTCAGTTATATTTCCAACAACTCTTTATTGAAATATGGAAGTTCCAAAACTGGTTGTTCAATTACCTTTTTATTCAAGTCTTCAAATGAATTCATGGTTGTTGCTATCCACCTGAAAATTACCCGTTTTCATGCATTAAGTAAGTGGTGCAAAAATCACGTTGAAATTTTCAATAAATTTCCTATAGAATCTTGCCAAACCATGAACAATTCTCACATCAAATGCACACCTTGGTGTTGGCCACTCCAAAATATCCTTTAGCTTTTCAAAATCCATCTTCAAGCCTTCATTGGAAATCACAAATCCCAAGTACACTAACTCCTACTTCACAAACTTATATTTCTTCAAATTTATCAATAATTGTTCTTACTTCAATCATTGTAACACCTTTGTCACATGCTCCAGGTGTTCTTCTTTGGTTTTACTGAAAATCAAAATGTTATCTAGATACATGACAACAAAATTTCCCAAAAATGGTTTCAAAACTTCATTCATAACTCTCATGAATGTGTTAGGGGCATTGGTTATCCCAAATGACATGAAAAACCACTTGAATAGCCCATCCTTCATATGAACGTTGTCTTCCATTCATCATCTTACCTTATGTTAAGAACCTGAATAGATCTACAAATATAATCACCACAAATACTGAATACACAATAGATCCACCAGCAAGATTGAAGAAACCACACTTTATTATTACCAAACCCTTGAGGTAGGGCAACACCATACAATGGATCCTATTATGGAAGGGATCCTCTCCTGTTCACTTGCCTCTTCGAGGGGGCAACCTCCTAATGAGCTACTGCTCCAAATACAATATTTCTCTTCATGTCTCATTACATTGCTTAAACCCCTTTATATAGTGCTACCATCACCTAAGAACATTCTAGAGGAGGAATCTTCTAGAAGTAGAACCTTCTAAGAAGTCCTCTTACATTTATTATATCTAACTATCATAGTGGGCCTTATTTAATAATATAGTGGACCTAGTCCAACTTACATTGAATGACCTCCACTATTATCACTATGGGCCCTCTAGGCCCCCCCACTACCTCTCTAGCTACCTTACAGAAAAACACCATTGTGTGTGTGTGGGATTCTCTGTGGGGAATTGAAGAGTCAATTTGACTCAAGGGGGCAGGTTTAGAACAATCCTGCGTGGATCTTGGCCCGAGGGTCAGGGGTTTGCATCATTGTGGTATCAGAGCTCAAAAAAAGTTATTTTCTTTCTATAGCGGAGAAGGGAGAAAATTTTACAGCCATGCCGCCGAGGAGAAGAGATAGGCCAATGCATGATCCAGCAGTGGAAAGAGAAATGCGTGAATTACGTGCCAGGATTGATGCCATGGAGACAACAAAAAGGCGCACAGTTGACGCTGGAGATATCAACGAAGCCGAAAGTGAAAATGAAGCTGGAAACGAAGGAGAAGAAGTCGCAGTCGAAGATGCTGCAGATGAATGCCTATTCAGGGTTGTTGCTAGGATAGGTGCCAGAGAAAAAATGAACATTCTAGTGTATGAGGGAAACTTGGATGTTGAAGAGCTTCTAGATTGGATTAGAGCTCTGGATAAATACTTTGACTATGAGGATGTCGAGGAAGACAAGAAAGTAAAACATGCCGTTACTAGACTTAAAGGGCATGCAACACTATGGTGGGATGAACTGTAGGCTGACAGACGCTGCAAAGGCAAGAAGAAAATCAAGAGATGGGATAGAATGGTTGCAAATATGAAAGCCAAATTCATACCCAAGGATTATCAAATCACTCTGTTTCAGAGGATGTATAATTTGAGACAGAAGCT
>JASDQU010104623.1:37974-64263 GCA_032191745.1 Picea mariana | reverse complement strand
GTTTTTTATGTTTTTCTTTAATGGTTTTTTATATATAAATTTATTTTTAAAATGTTTTTTTTTTTCCTTTAATTTTTTTAGTTTTTAATATATATATATTTTAAATATTTAAAAATAGTGATATTTAACTACAATTATTTTCTATGTATTGAAGTAAAGGTAACAAACTTATTAAAAATGATATTTTCCACTATATTTAAAAAGTATGGAACCATAAACTAATTAAGGACACATAATTATATGAAAAATATTACTTTAAAAATAATAAATGGTGTACAACATTTTTAACATTGGATGAAGCATGGAAACATGATTAAAAACACCATTGAACCAAAACAAAATTAGAAAATTTTGAAAATAAATTAAAAAAACACAGTTGAGAAAAAAAAAATTGTACAATTTGAAAATAGATGAAAATCAAGCATTTAAAAAAAAATGGAAACATTATGTATCAGAAAATTTAAAATATAATTAAAAAACTAAAAAGGAAATGGGGGTGCTACTAGTAGCACCATTTTTAAAAACGTGGTAAGAAACTTGACCCCCCAATAAACAAGCACTCTATAGATAACTTTGTAGAGTTGTTAAGTTGGTCCCCATAAACCCACCATATTATTTTAATAATATGTCTCTTATACTAAGTTCTATAAGAAACATCTCCAACTGACACATGAAACTTTATTAACCAATGAGATATATCCACATGGCAACTAATTAATGGAGACACGTGGCAGCATGCAAAAAAGTGACATATGGTGAGATTTTATTGGATGACATATGGAAAATTCTTATTGACAGAATGTTGGCCTATAGAGTGATGACATGTGGAAACATTTGGTTGGATGACTCATCATTGCTGACTCGACATATTGGTGGTTGACTTGGCGTGCAAAATTATTATTATATTCTACAATTTTCCAAGGGTCAAATCCTCCAAGCTCCATAGTCTCCTCTCTTCTTTATTTATTGTCAAGTGTATGTTACACTTAACATTATATACTACAAAGACTCTTTTATTCTCGTACATGTGGGATAAGAATAATGAAGAAAAGTCGAAATTCAACAAAGGAGGTTGAAATTAAATCAAGGGTCCACATTTACCAATCAAACTTGATCGACGATGGTTGAGTCACCATCTTGAAAAGGCTATATCTTGATCTCCCGACCTCCATTTGCAGCAAAATTTATACCGTTTGAAAGGTATTTCGACGTAGAAGATGGTGGTATAGGTTTCAAGTGCTGAAAGTTGATACAATTTTCTCAAAAATTAAATATCATTCAACTGCATTTTTAATGGGCCTGCATGGAAACTAAACTTCACGAGCTCATATCTTGAAATCCAAGCGATGGATTCGCACAAAATTTATATCGTTGAAAAGATGATATGATAACTTGGTGGTTTATATGGTTAAAAACTTGTTTTTCACTTCCATAAAATTAAATTACAATCATCCTATTTTAATGGAAAATTAATTAAATTGTAAAAATAAAAGTTTAATTAAAACTTTTATTAAAAAATGAGAGACCATCATAATAAGTTTATGATGATCACACATTTCTTTCTTTATTAGTTCTTTCATCCAGTTACTCCACTTCTTTTAATAGAAAGGTTTAACCGAAGTCTGATAACTTTTGTTTTCTTCTATCTAGGTCTTGTGTTTTTTTACCGCCCACCATCTTCCTTCTACGAGCTTAATTCTTGTGTATATTTGCGTTATGGTCCACAGGAGTCCTAGTCCCAATCTTTAAGACAAACACATTTTAAATTTCAAAGAATATGTAACAAACTATATAATTTTTATAAATTTCGAGAGAGCTATTTTGGGATCAGTTTTGACTGTGGTTTGTAACTCTGAGTTTTGAGTATAAAKTATTTGAGATTGATCTATCATTATCTTTATTTTAGCTTCGCATGTGTCCACTCTGTTAAAGTTATCTTATGCATCGAGATCATCTTCTTTTTATTTTTTGTGATAAAAAATATTTAGTTTAAACTATGATGGATGTGAGGAAATCTTGCTTATTTGTTTTAAGTGTGTGAATGTGTGCAGTTCCTGGTCCATTCTCAGGAACTTTCCTCTAAAAAGAAAAGAAAACATTTTCCTTTTAACCTTCTTTAAATCTTTATATTTCTTTGATTATCACGACAAACTTTTTCAAAGTCCTATATTCTGAATATCTAGAAGTCCCAAGAAAATATTAAAGTAGATAGGAGTACCACCTCTATAAAAACGCTGGGGGATTTACATCCTCGTGAGGTTTTCATTTTGGTCATAACAGATTCAAACATAAACATTTTTTTCGACCATACTGGGGAACGATTTATTTTCAATATATTTGAGGAACCATAAATCTCCATGGCTCAAAGTTTCGAGAAGAAGATTCAAGAAAAATGTTGTTTATTTTAAGCATGGCTCACCTTTTTTGTAATTTCAAAAAGAAATGAAAAGCACCAAATATTCAGGAGAATGAACTCCCTGGAAACTCCATTGAAATTTTTTAAAATTAAGGGTTTCATTCATGTCATAATGTTTCTTTATACTCTTCATCAAACCATCGATGGCTTTGCAAGACTCGACAAAAGGGAGAAATACTCAAAAAAGGAGGTGATTTCATAATACCCCTTTAAATATACTAGAAATAGACTTTCAAATGCCTAATATTCCTGTTGAAATTTTTTCTACATTCTTTGGGGATTCTTTAGAAGATGCATAGCAACACTCGATTAATTTTAAAGCTACATGTTATGATTTCAACATCACTGAAGACAATGTTACATGTAGATTATTCCTACAAACTCTATGAGAGGATGCTCTTGAATGATATAGTTCATTAATGCCTAACTCCATTACTAGTTGGGATGTGTTACAAGATTCATTTTCAGAAAATTGCATCCCAAAGGTGCATTCATACGTTTTTGTTGATGTTTTAAATGTTGTTTCCCACCCACCCTCTCTCACATGGACACAAAAGGATGAAATCAATGTTTCAGAAGAAGGATATCATGAAAAACTGCAAGACTTTTCTAAATCAAATCTTGTTGTTGAGAATGAAAGAAATAATTTCAAAGACCAAGAAAATGGTATCAACATCTCATATGCTCCATATGAGAAAGAAATTAAAGAGTCTCCACCAAATATGCAAGAAGAATTCAGCAAAATAAAGAAGAATTGGGGAAAAAAAAATTGAGAATAAAAAATATAGTCATTGCATAGAAGAATAACATTGCCAAGACATCGCCAATGAAACAATAATCTTGAATGTGGAAAAATAAGAAAAAGAGAATGATTTCAAGAAATAATTTTCTCATTTTATTGAAGATAGCAGCACTCTAGGGCAGCCAAGAGTAGATTATATTAAATATTGGTTCGAAAGTATTGTCAGCTCGCCAACAAAAACAAGTCTTTTGCACACATTGTTCAATCCTACTATGGTACATTTTGGGCATGCTCATGATTTATTGGTAGCAACCCCAATCTTTTTATTACTGTTGGAGCCCATTTCAAAATTCAATTGGATGCTCGAATGGATACATTGGAAATCTGCCTATACCTAAGGTTCCCCTTTCTTTCAAGTAATTTATGGTAGGTAGATCGTGTATGTATATATTTTGTTTCTTCAGTTCAGTTTTGCATAATAAGACAATATTTGTATTGAAATTTGAAGATAAATCCATGAAAGAAGAAGAATTATAAGAATTCATTTTGAATATGACTCCATAGCCCAATGGAGAAGGCAGTTGGTCTTGAGATTTTGGTGTTCTCAGTAACCCACAGGGGGTCACTTTCTTGTAGTTGGAGCCAGTTGTTGAACAAAATTTGGTCATCTATATTTTCCCTCTCTTGGATTAATAAAAAAAAATGATATTGGAAGATGAAGATTTTTGAACTATTATGTGTTCACTTCATAGCCATCGATATCAGCTTCTCCATGCATTTTGCAGAATCAAAATCCGAGTCTCCATGACCAAGATATGCATCATTTTGTGTAGAAGTCCAATGGAGGTATTACAAGAAGAAATATGAAAAATGTTCTAAGTGACATGTTCTCTCCTCCCGTTTCCCTTCACCTCTACTCATTCTCTCATTTTATACTTAGTCATTTTTCCCATTGTCTCATTATTTTCATATTTTCATTACCATTTTCCACACTTAACCATTTTTCCTTATTTTTTTCCACGTTCACATTCATTTCCCTTTTCCCTTTATTTTCCCATTTCTTTTTATCCTCCTTTCCATTTTCATTATCCTATTTTTTTTTCATTTCTTTTCTTTTCCCTTTTTCCTTTCCCAAAGTTCACGTAATTTCTTTATTTCCCATATATTTCTTTTCATTTTTCATATTTTCCATATTTCTTTCCATATTTCACGTGACCCATTATATACTTTTCAGACTTAGTCTTATTGACTATGGCTTACCGCGGGTTCGCATGTTGGTGATATTTCCTAAGAGTATGTTTTATCTCCTCTACCCTCACAATTCACTTTGACTTCCACCACCTTCATAATGCACACAACTCTTTTTACTACTCTTTACTATGTAACTCCTCCAACACTTAGCCAAATATATGAGTTACCGTGGGTTCACGGGTTGGTGATATAATTATAATTTCATATATCAAGTGCAAGTCCATCCGACCGATTCTCCTCTCCTATCCACTATAGTTAACACATAGAAATTTTCATACTTATTTCTTACTATGTCTTATCGCGGGTTCACAATGATTTCTAAGACTCTCACCTACCTTAGCATTCACATAACCCCGCAAACCCGCCATATTATTTTAATAATATCTTTCCTATCCTAATTTCTATGAGAAACATCTCCAAGTGACACATGAAACTTTATTAACCAATGAGATATATCCACATGAAAACTAATTAATGGAGACACCTGGCAGCATATAAAAAGTGACACATGGCGTGATTTTATTGGATGACATATGGCATATTCTTATTGGCAGAATGTTGGCCTACTGAGTGATGACATGTGGCAACATTTGGTTGGATGACTCATCATTGTTGACTAGGCATATTGGTCGTTGACTGTGCATGCAAAATTATTATTATATTCAACAATTTTCCAAGGGTTGAATCCTCTAAGCTCCATAATCTCCTCTCTTCTTTATTTATTGTCAAGTGTATGTTACACTTAACATTATATACCACCAAGACTCTTTTATTCTCATACATGTAGGATAAGAATAATGAAGACAAGTCAAAATTCAACAAAGGAGGTCAAATCAAGGGTCCACATTTGCCATTCAAACTTGATCGACGGTAGGTGAGTCACGATATTACAAAGGCTATATCTTGAGCTCTGACCTTTGTTTGCAGCAAACTTTATACCGTTGGAAAGGTATTTAGACGTAGAAGATGGTGGTATAGGTTTCAAGTGTTGAAAGTTGATACATTTTTCTCAAAAATTAAAATATCAGTCAACTGCATTTTTAATGGGCCTGCATGACAACTCAACTTCACGAGCTCATATCTTGAAATCCAGGCGATGGATTTTCAAAAACTTTATATCGTTGGAAATATGAGACGATGAAGAGGACATCATAGGTGGTTTACATGGTTAAAAAGTTGGTTTTCACTTCCAGAAAATTAAATTACAGTCGTCCTATTTTAATGGGAAATTAATTAAATTGTGAAAATAAAAGTTTAATTAAAACTTTTATTAAAAGAGGAGAGACCATCATAGTAAGTTTATGTTGTGGTACACGGTTGAAGTTTGGTATGGTACAGATTGATGGTTTGGTACATACTTGGTAGAGGCCTGTTTTGGTGATGTTGGACATATAGTTGAGAGGTTTCCTTGGTATATGATCTACATGAGAGGACCTAGTTGAGTATCGGTGAGAGCGACAAGTTGGATAGGTTGATTGGTGGCAGGTTGATGTGACAGTGGCAGTGGCAGTGACAATGGAAGTGATTTTGGTAGTGATAGTTTGGTCTACACTTATATTTCAGGGTGACGGAATGGGGAAAGGAAGGGGGGTTGTAGTCTCCTTCTGGTTGGTGTCGGAGAACTCAGGGAGTTGGAGATTCCTTCAAGTTGTAGCTTGAGAATCATGGGGTTGTATCCTCCTTATAGTTGGAGCTAGAGAATTCAGGGAGTTGTATCTTCCTTCAGTTTGGTTCCTCCTTCCAGTTGATGCTGGAGAATTGGGAAGTTGGTGCTTCCTATGAATGTATTCTTGATATATATAAGAAAGTATTTTGTGGTTTTCTCCCATTTGGGTTTCCACATAAATTATGATATACTATGTACTTGATTTTGTTGATGTGATGTTGCTTATGTTTATATTCTCATGATATATTGATGATATATTTTTTATTAAGTTGAATTTTATATATTGTAGTTAAAAGTGATAAAATTGCTCATACTGATTCACNNNNCCCCCTTAGTGTTCCAACAAAAGAAAGAAAGATTCATTTACAATTCAAAGCAAATTTATCCTACCACATAAAATTAATAGATATCTCAATTCCCCTTTGGCATTGGTGTTTCATCAATGCAAATTATCCAACCACGTCAAATCAATAGATATCTCAATAGCCCCTTTGGTATTAGTGTCTCATTAGTTAAGCAATGGAGAAGGGTATTGAACAAAATTGAAGGTAAACTACATCATTGGATCCATCAAGATCTGAATTTGGTAGGGTATGCTACCATCATGGGTAGAATCTTATGAGTTGGTCATATTTGTTACTATTTCTGCAGTTTTCTTTCAGTGATAGAATATAAAAAAATGGAAATGACTTGCCAAGGTTTTTATGGGGAAAGCAAGGAACGAATAAAGGTCTACTATTAGTTGCTTAGGAAAATAAGGAACGAAGAAAGGTCTAATGTTAGTTGATTAGAGAGACATATTTCAAGATAGTTGGTTCATTAACATTGAAGAGGATCTAGATTTCCAAAAGAGGATTTTATACTTGGGAGACACATTGGATTCTCACTCACATAAAGGACTAGACTAGAGAACAATGCCTAGATCTCAATGCTTCCAAACTGCTGAAAAATGCGTTTTTTTTTCTCAAAACTTGCACAATATTCCCATATCATAGCATGTTTAACATGAAACTCAATATTAGGCCCTATATGGAAGGACTGAGTCACTAACATTGGAAATGTGATCAATCATTCAGGTAATGTGAATACAGTTATAATTAAATACAATTTTATGTTCTAGTTTGTTGTTGTTTCAGTACCGACAATCGTCATGACAAAGCCTCTGCAAGTATAAATAACACGCTTACAAAATCGTCTGATTTAGGGAACAAGAGATTCACTAGCAATGGGATTGCAACGATTCCAGAAATAAGAGGTTCTTCAAGTCAATATCCCAAATAAGACATTGGAGGAATCAATTGTGTTAAGAAGGGGAATATAGCCAAATTGGAATGAAATCGTAGAGAGTATTGCACGAGCAAGGAAGCTGGTGATTCTTATGGGCACGTAGGGTAGAAAGTGTCTGAAAATGATGGATATTTTTCAAAAATATTTAAATGAAGTGAACAATTGGGTATCAAAGGAAAAGGAAGGTCTTCTAATAATAGGGAAATTATCAGCAAAAGATCAACACAAAAGTTGGATGAAGAATACAGTGAAAAAATTGATAAGATTAATGGATTTCATATGAACACAAGAATAAAGTCCTAGTGTTTTAAAAACCAAGTTGATATTACAAGGCAATCTAGAATCAAATACCAGAGGGACAATGAGCCTCTGACATCATTGGAGACATAATATGAAGATATGGTGAAAGAACATGATATATTGGAAACAAATAAGTCCTTCTTAACTTCCTCAGATAAATCAAGACTTCTTGAAAATTCTTTGTATCTATCACAGTTGAGTGAGCCTAATGATTCACAACCTAGAACATATGGTGGAAACCATGGAAATAGAGGCAACAATAATTAATAGGAATATAGAACAAGATAAAGTTGTAGACAAGGTATATCCAAGAAACATAACAGGTTTTGGCAATGATTGTCAAGCCATAGTGAATTAGACAATAGTTGCAGCCAGTTCAAGTGATGTGAAAGGTTCAAATATAAGAAATGGCCACAATTTATCTTCAATCTCAAAAAACTTAAGAGGATGAGAAGTTCCAAATGAAAAATGTATTTGGGCAAGGGATAATCCATTTTAAACGAAGCTCCAAAAGATTTGAAAGGTTAAAATGAAGTTAGTGTTATAGAATACTTGCTATATAAGGCTATAGATTTATTTTCAATAGTTGTTTCTATTAAACCTTCAAGATTGATAGTTTTAGGAAATTGAGGGAACACTTTTCTTGTTCATCGAGAACTTAAGCTAAATCAAGCCAACAATGAAGGAGATTGCTTCCTTCAGGAGGTGAATCCTTTGGCGATAAGGGGAGAAATATGCAGTTTGATGAGTTGAGACTAACTATGATGCAAAGAGAGACCATTGTAGAAACTCTACAAGAGGTGTGAGAAGAGTGTTTCCATTGTTTCTCTATTTTTATGGACCGACTCTTGAGCCTCATTTATTGAACATTACTTCACCTGTTTAAGAATCCTCCAAAAAAATGCTTGTATTTCTAGTGCATATTTTCGAGATGGACAGAATATGACATCTCTATGAGAACCTCCTTTCATATTAAACATTTTCTCAAGTTCCCTAATGAGCTCGACATACCTTGGCACAACTCATACTAGGATTTTTTTCTTTGTAAGTAAAAGTAAAATTTTGCACTAACATTCAGGAGTAAGATTAAACAAAGATTTTGTGAAATCTTTTGCTAGGCATGATATACCTCGACTGGTCCTTTTCCAAGGGTTTATCCAGTAAACTTGTTTCTTCCATTAAAATTCATGTTTGAGACACCCCATCAAACATTATTATCACAAAATACATCACCACGATCCATATTTTAGGCCAGATTTCCAATGTGTGAACTATTTTCAAAAGAAAAAATACACATGTTCAGAGTGGTACTATATATTATATCCAGATACCAAGAGAAGGGAAAATAAAAGGAAAACTAATCATTGCAATTTTCTATCATAATTCTTTTCTATGAGGAAACACACTGAGATAATGAGATGAAGTTAAATACCTATCAAGACAAACAAAAACCCTGGTAAGTGTTCACTTCCAGATCCTTGCGCCTCGCTGCATTGGGCACTAATTGATTCTGCAAGTGCAGTCTGTAAAATTTCAAGTTGAATCACGTTAACCCACTTAAGAACCTCTACAGTGCTCATGAACCAAAACAACCTATGGTTATACAATACAAAGTATGCATCATAAAGCTACGATTTGAACCCAATGCAGATATGGGTAGATCCCATACGATTTATAGGACATGGGAGGGACAAATTGCTCCTAGAAATCCCTGTGTTCTTTGGAAATTGGGCAAAGGGAATATTGTAGTTTCCTAGTGCCCATACCACGAAATTCAGGCGGATTAAATCATAAACCCCAATTTTACCAAATGGGAGGGTGAAGATGCCACTAGAAACTCCCATATTTCTAGAAATTCGGTGAAAATAAGCTTGCAACTCCAAATTTCAGGGACGAAATAAAAAAAAATCTCTCTCCCTCCTAAAAACATGGGCTAACCCATTATATGATTTTTCCCTTAAAATAAATTAGCGGCTAATGATATAAGTTTTAAAAAACCATTCCAATACAAAAAATTGCCCAACAAAAAATTGGAGGCCCCTTAATTTCACCCATGAGCGAAATTTCTCCCCTAAAATCATCCTTGGAGTTAGAGATTAGTTGGCTCAGTGAGACAAATATTTTCCATTGCATTTTCCTCTATTTTCTTGTGTGTAGGTTACAATCAAGAGAAGGACTTGTAGCCATTAGAACAATAGAGAAGAGGGGGGATCCTTGAATAAAGTAGAGGACAGAGGCTTAGTTTCCTTTCAGAAAATAGAGCACTCTATACAAGCCTCAGATAGAACCGAGACAAAGACAAGAAGTTAATTCTGCATAGTATCAATGTTGGTAAAGTGAGTGGGTTATAAGTGTCACTTATCAGTGAAAAGGGGACACTACTCATTGTTGGAGATATGGGCAATTCCAGCTTATGTTTGTTTTCTTTATGGTGTCGGTCGTTGTTCATTAAGAAGAGTATGGAATCATAAGTGCTCAAAATCAACAAAGTGCTAATTAACTAGAGCTTTGTAGCTTTTCTAAACAGAGACATTTCATTTTAATAGTGTTGTAGCTTCTCTAAATGGAGCAATTTCATTTTCATGGCCCCATAGCTTCTTTCAACAAAGATTTTTTTTTACCCATAGTGTTGTGTTGTAACTTCTTTGAACACAACAATTTCATTTCCATAGCATTGTAGCGTCTCTAAAGAGAGAAATTTTGTTTTTCATAGATTTTTAGGTTCATAGTTTCATAAATTTTAATTAGTTTCATAACAATGTGTATAAATTAGTGTCAGAACATTCTTCCTTCTTCAGGAGATCATCATATTTTTCCAGTGTAACTTAATGTCGATCTAATCTATCAAAACATTGAACTTTTTTGGGGGTTGATGAAAAATAAGTTGGAATGATTTTATCGTGACAGTTTGCATAAATATTATGTGAGGAATATAAGAGAATAAATTTATTTATTTTGCAAATTTAATTCGTAGTTTCCTTCTTGAAACATATGTCTAATTTGGACTTATAGCTCGCTCACGTTACTTCATGTGCATTGGAAAACCATGGATGCGATTTGGACACATCCATATATTTAACATGTGACTCAACCCACCTATGCTCCTTCATTGCAAACATTTGGTATTTGACCTTTTTAAATGCCATCTTTCAATGTACTCTAAAAACAATCCCTCAGACTCGAAAAAATGGTCGCAAAATAAGAAACAAAAAACAACAAAGAGTGTCATGGGGTCTGATTAGCTCTGAAAAAAGAGAAAGTATGGAGATTCGAAGGAAATATTGAAAATTATGGAAATGGTATATGGAAAACTAACTCAAGAACCTGTCAAACCAAATGTAAAAAATGATGAAAACCCTACAGCTAAAGAGGTAGGCATGTCTCTACCAAATTGTCATTATTATTATTGTTATTCTGGCTCTCATTAATATCATTTTTCTAAATGTGTTTTGTAATTAAAGATTGTAGGCTTCTTGGAAGGATGTATATATAAATGTGTATACAGACCAGTAAGATTAGGAAGAGCAATCCAACTCCCATGGCCATTATTCTTAATGTAATTGATGAGAACTTTGTCAATTTTGTCCACCTTTTGAATCCCAGGATAGAACTCTACCCACATTGGCCTATGAAATCCTACAAATCTAAATCTTGATAATCCAACTCTAACGTGTTTATACTTCAAATGTTTCATACCTCTTAGCGAAATTCTACCCACAATGATAATAATAATAATGCGCTCACGTGGTATCGACTTCTAGTGCTAGTGGTATATATTGATATGATAATAACAATAATACACTTACATGGTATCAACTTCAAGTGCTAGTGGTATATATTGATCTTAGACCTTGAGTTGGCTTAAAGTTGATGCATACTAAGAAGTTGGGGCCAACAATATTAAATGGCCATGATTCACTGGAAAGAAAGGCCAATGCAAGGTTTTTGTTATAGCAGAGAGGCTCGTTTAGTTCATCATGAAGAATGCACAGAAAAAAAATTACAACTCTTTGTATTATTTCCTATGGTTACAACACTTGCATATAAGTTAATTTCTTCAAATTATTCTCAAGTCATGGTTTTGTAGAAGAAATACTTATGGTCATGATTGTTCCTTCACAGGGGTGATTGTGCCTTGAGCAGTAGAGCCATTCAGAAGCTTTCCCTTAACTATTGTAGCTCGCCCCTCTATACTCTTAATTTCTCTCACAACCCTAAGATCAATTTTCTTAGGATACTATAGGCCACTAAGTCATCATTGCATGGATGCAAGGAGAAACATGGTGAATCATTTAAATAATATGACATCGATCATGGACATCTGTTGACAGATAAGTAGTGGAGATGGGAGACTGAGTTTCCAGATGAATGGTGGAGATGGCATACTTTTGCATAGCATAAAAGAGTCAGAAAAATTGCATGCACAAGACACTCACACTATTATTATTATTGCATATACAAACCCAAATACTATTAAATTGTGACAACAAATTAAAAGAAATTGTAAATACTAAAATTTACCTATGTCATTGCATGGATGCAAGGAGAAACATGGTGAATCATTTAAATAATATGACATTGATCATGGACATCGGTTGACAGATAAGCAGTGGAGATGGGAGACCGAGTTTCCAGATGAATGGTGGAGATGACATACTTTTGCATAGCAGAAAAGAGTCTCAAAAAAATTGCATGGACAAGAAACTCACACTATTGTTATTGTTGCATATACAAACCCAAATACTATTAAATTGTGACAACAAATTAAAAGAAATTGTAAATACCAAAATTTACCTATGTAAATATTTAGTGGTGTCGGTTTATGAAATCAATCCAAAAGTTTATGTAACGGGTGGTAGTTCTTCTAACTATGTAAAACAATTCCAAGATAGATATAAATCTATGAAGCCTGAGAAATGTATCGGGTTGGAGGGGTATCTAAGTGATTGTTTTGTCTCTATTGTCATATTTCTTGCATTTAATTAGTGTTTTGGGCTCTAAATCCCAACAAGTGGTATCTGAGCGAAGGTGAATAAAATTCAACTCGATGGAGGAAGGGATGAGTCTGTTTGTGACACAGAGCACTGGTCAAAGAACAAGGAGGAGCATAAGAATATAAATCCTAGCTGCCAAAAACTCTATCCTCCATTCGAGTTGAGTTCAAGAGCGAGATTTGTCGAGGGATCAATTTGTGGAGTCAGTCCACGTGAGTAGAATCCGAAATCTGTGCAGAGAAGAGGTTTGTGGAGGTGGAGCCACAAGCAGTCCTAATCACATCGAAGAAAAGGAGGAAAACGAGGTCGAATCCAGTTGCTGTCATTTGTGTGTCGAGAAGAGTTTCCAAGGAAACCAATTGGGCAGGGAGGTTTGCATTTTTGTGATTTGTGAGTTAAATTATCCTATTTTTTGTAAGTTGTGTGAAGGAGGACGATTGAGTTCAAATAGTGAAGGAGGCTGTGGATGTGGAAACTTGCTCATTTGTGAGCAGTGAAGAGTCCGTAGATCATTTCAATAGGATGATTGAGTTTGAATAATGAAGGAGGCCACGGATGTGGAAACTTGCTCGTTCATGAGAAGTGAAGAAGTGAAGATTCTGTAGACCATTTCATGTTGGAAACCATATATATGTGTGTGTGTGTGTGTGTGTGTGTGTGTAACATTTTCTTTAAGAGTAAAAAGGTCAGCCCGTTTTTTGGTTTATGAGACAGAGTATGTTTTGAAAGGAAAATATGTATTTTGTGGAGTCATAATATATTTTGTTTTAAATCTTATTTAAGTGGGTGGATTGTTTAAATTTTTTTATGCAAATTTGAATATTCATGGAGTTTGGAGGGGAAATATATTTTTCAAAAAAAAAATCAAATTGACTTTTGAAGTGAAAAATCAAATTGATATTTGAATAGGGAGCCTATGTGTAGAGAACTAATGACAAAGAACACAAATGCTAAATTTGAGGTTGAAAAAAATTTAATGTTAAAAATAACTTCGAATTGTGGAAACTTAAAATGCGAGATTTTTTAGCAACACCAAGAGAGGTGTTGGTGGAGTCATCGTGAAAGAACAAATAATTATTTACTTTGGAGTTGCAAAATTATTTATTGCATGTAAATGGGCATACGACTGTAAGACCTAGATATGAATGTGTACCCCTGGTTTATTGGGTCACCTATGAAAAGTCTATGTCTATTGAGTCATATATGAAAAGTATAGGCATAGATTTTGGTAGATTGAAGATGTGGGGGGCATGCATGGGGCATGTATGTCGGGTTGATATTAACTCGATGAAAGATTCAACAACTTAAATATGTTTTTTAGGTCAAATCTCGTGGCTTTTTGAGTAGCCCATGGTATTGTGTTCATGGATCACATGTAATGAAGCTTATAAGGCTTGGTGAACTCTACTGTAAATGGGCCTGGAGGTAAGCAGTGAAGGATTACTTGGTCGACTTGACCGGATTGGGTCAAGGGAATATTCATGTCAAGGTGGAGAATTGAGACTCCATCGTAAGGTACCTAGAGGTGAGTAGCAAAGGTCCACTTGGGCTTGGCCAAGTTTGGTCAAGGTTTCAAATGCAAAGTTCAAGGTGGCGCATAAGGTGTCTAGGTTAGAAAGGTGGGTCTATAGAAAGGATGATGAACTTTGTAGTGAAATGAACATTGGCAGGTCAATCAAGTGTTTTATAATATATAATGGAGGGAGGTTCATATTCGTAGAATTTCAAGGAAGATGGGATCGAAGTGACATGCTCAGTGATACCAAGTTGTAGCAAGAGTTGTGGGAAGAAGAGGTTGTGTTATCTAGTAAATCAGTCACCATCAGTTGCAAAAGAATGGAAGATTCAAGAAGAGGTATGAACAAGTCATCTGGTGATTACTCAAATGTGAAACTATTTGGTTGTGATGCTTATTGTTTTTATCATCATTCTAAGAAAGACCCAAATCGAATAGGCAGATCTTTGTTGTTTATGGTGATGGTGTTAAGGGATGATGATTGTGGGACCCTACTTCCCACATAATCATCATGGACAAAGATGCAGTGTTTGATGAATCTCCTTTTATAAAATCAAACATAGTAAAAGATGAAAGGTACAAAGCATGACTGGTAGCATAAGGGTATTTGGAAGGTATTGATTTCCATGAAATTTTATCACCAATTGTTAAGCTTGATTCTATTCATGTTGTGTTAACACTAGTTGTGTTATATGATCTTGAGTTAGTGTAGCTAGATCTTAAAACTGTTTTACATGGAGTTTTGGATATGGACATGTATATGAAACGACCAAAAAATTTAGTTCACGATCACAACAAAATATTTGTTTACAAACTCAGGGAAGTCATTATATGTCGTGAAGCATGCCAGGAAAATGGCACAAGAAGTTGATTCCTTCACGATAAGCCAAATTTTACAAGAAGTGAGTATAATTATTGTGTTTATGGTATATCAATTATCTTGGTATCATGTGTTATGCTTGTTGCAAGGACAAGTATGTTTGAGATCAGCAGGTTGGCCCAGTTGATTAGGACATTTGAAATGAAGGATCTAGGAGTAGTGAAACAAATCTTGGGCATGGAAATACATAGAGACAAGAAAGATGGTAAGCTTTTGTTATCACAATAGAAGTATGTGGTGAAGATACTCAAGAAATTTAGTATGAATAATGTGAAACCGGTAAATATCCATTTGGATTTCCATTGTAATCTTTCTTCAAGTTTATGTCCTAGTAATGAAGAAGAAAAGGGTCATATGTCTCATGTATTGTATGCTAGTAGGAATTTTAATGTATGCGATGAAATGGTCAGTATTTCACATGTAGTTGGTGTTGTCAGTAGACACATGGAAAAACCTGATGAAGAGCATGGAAATGGGTGTTGATGATTACAATGAGAATGTTCAAGTATTTCACATGCAGTTGGTGTTGTCAGTGGACACATGGAAAAACCAAGTGAATAGCATGGAAATGGGTGTTTCAGTATCTTAGAAGCACAAAAGTACAAGTATCACCTACAGTGGTTGCAATGATTTAGTATGTGGTTATGATTCGGGAGATTTGAGCAAGATGAGAGCTACCTCATGTTATGTCTTGTAAGAATGCAAAGATCTATTGGGTAAGTTTGGAGAAGTACATGATAAGGTGTTCTATGGTGGTCGAAGCATTGTGCATTTGACAAATGGTCTAGTGTATCAAAATGGGGCAATGCATCATTTTGTAAGACAAGTTATTGATGGAGGAAGAATGGTCCATACTGGAGAAAATCGTGAAGACATGTTCACGTAACCAATATTGTTAGATAAGTTGCAGAGTTCGATGGTGTTTGGCTTCTCTTGGCTTGCAAAAGAGGTGATGAATGGGCTTGGGCAAGGTATCAGGTAAATTATTGTCAAGGTGGAGATTGTTAAATTATGACAACAAATTAAAAGAAATTGTTAATACTAAAATTTTCCTATGTAAATATTTAGTGGTGTTGGTTTACAGTGGAAGTTTATATAACTGGTGGTAGTTCTTGTAACTATGTAAAAAGTTCCAAAATAGATATAAATCTATGAATCTCGAGAAATGTACCAGGATAGGGGGTAATACTAATTGTGAGCATATCTTTAATAATAGAGATATTAATACATTTCTCCGTGGATGTTTCCTTTACACATTGTCAAGTGTTTACCATGTAAATATGGTGTGTTATCTAAGTGATTGTTTTGTCTCTATTATCATATTTATTTCATTTAATTATTGTTTCAGGCTTTAAATTTTGAGCG
Source organism: Picea mariana (assembly GCA_032191745.1). Lineage (NCBI taxonomy): Eukaryota > Viridiplantae > Streptophyta > Pinopsida > Pinales > Pinaceae > Picea > Picea mariana. The sequence continues at coordinate 47,846 of JASDQU010104623.1, read as the reverse complement.
CATCAATGGTTCAAGGTGTTTTCCAAATAGGGCTGTAATAGATTTCATCCAGAACCATCCAACGACACTTAACATCATATGAAAAAACTTCAAAGTGACAAGTCGAAGATTGCACACTCGCAAAGGGTGAGAGGTCAACATACCTTGCTACATGGCAGACACATTTGCAAACCCATCAATAGTGTCACAACATTAAGTGTCACTGAGGGGAGCCATGGTGAATTCAGTTTTGTGTGATTGTAAAATAAGCAAGATGGTTGCAGAATTCATGATGGGCTGCAATGTGTATCTTTCACTGAATTGTTGGTATGTTGTCAATGATAAAATGAGAAGGAAAGAATACAAAGAAAGAGAAGAAAATAGTATTCAATATGTTTAGTATATGAGGAAAAGAGTACATTGAGAAAAGAGAAAAGAGCTGAGCTAAATAGGCTCAAGCAAATCAAGAAATGAAAGTACAGTTGTCCAGGACCGCTAGCAGTGTACAGTCAGACTATTGAGGTTACATTATATTTAACACTCCCTCTTAAACTCAACAGTTACAAACATTAGCACTGATAATGCCCAAGTGCTGTCTCTGATAATCAAAAATGGATTTCCCCAGTGGTTTTGTGAAAATATCTACGAGCTGATCTCGAGAGCCACAAAATTGAAGTGCTATGTCACCATTATTGACGAGCTCACGAATGAAGTGAAATCGAGTGTCAATATGATTTCTTTTCTTGTGAAACACATGATTTTTGGATAGATCAATTGTTGAGGTGTTGTCACAGAAGCTAGGAGTTGGCTCCTTTTCTGTATGTGACATATCATTCAATATTCTTCTCAGCCACGTAGCTTGACAGGAAGCTGAGGTAGCAGTGACATACTCTGCCTCTGTAGAAGATATTGATACAATGGGTTGCTTCTTTGATGCCCATGAAATCAGGTTTGTGCCCAGGTGAAAAGAATGTACTGAGGTGCTTTTCTTGTCATCTAGGCTTCCAGCAAAATCACTGTATGTGTAACTAGAGAGATGATTATCATCAGACTGAGTGTACCATAAGCCAAAATTGAGAGTTCCTGCAACATATCTCATAATCCTTTTCGCCATCTTCCAGTGAGAATCTTTGGGGGATTCCATAAACCTGGAAACAAGGCTGGCTGCATACATTATATCAGGCCTAGTTGCTGTAAGATACAACAAACTCCCTACTAAGATTTTGTACAGGGTAGAATCCACTTTAGGTCCTTCATCTTGCTTGCTCAATTTTGTGCCTAGGGGTATAGGATTTTATGCTGGATTGCAGTCTTCCATGTGAAATCTTTTGATGATGTCTGCTGCATACTTTTGCTGACAGACAAAAATGTCTTTGGTTGATTGATCAACTTCAATACCCAAAAAATATTTTATTATGACAAGATCTGTCATCTCAAACTCAGATTGCATGGCATGTTTAAAAATCGTTAACTCAAGATTTCCAGTATATATCATGTCATCAAAATATAAACATACAATCAGAATTTTATCGTGCTGATCCATTTTGGTGTATAAAGTTGGCTCATTTTGGCTTCTATTGAAACCAATTTTGATCAGGTAAGTGTCAATTCTATTGTACCAATCTCTTGGATCTTGTTTTAATCCATACAGGGCTTTCTTCAACCAATATACTTTGGCTGGCTGTTCTTTGACTTCAAATCCAGGTGGCTGATCCACATAGACCTCTTCTTATAAGACACCATTTAGGAAAGCTGACTTGACATCCATCTGGTATACTTTCCATTTGTGTTGAGTTGTTATGGCTAAGAGATTCCTTACATTGTCTAACCTTGCTACTGTAGCAAAGGTTTCACCATAATCAGTACCTGATTGTTGTGAGAATCCTTTGGCAACAAGTCTTTCCTTGTGCTTTTCAATTTGCCCTTTTTCATTGAGTTTAGTTTTGTAAACCCACTTGACACCAATACTTTTCTTGTGTTTGGGAAAATCAATAAGATCCCATGTCTTGTTCTTCTCAATGGAGTCAATCTCTTGGTTCATGGCTTGAACCCAATGTGGCTCCTTAGCTGCCTCTTTAAAAGATGTAGGTTGACATGACATTAAAGGAAAAAGGTTGTTATGTTCAATGTCATCCAATTGTTGATGGATTTCTCTCAAACTTCGAGTTCTCTTATTTTGAAGTTCAGAGGATGAGTCTCTACTTGAAGTTGAGTGATCCTGAGAATTTTCAGATTGTCCTTGTACCCGCAATCTTGGAAGGGCAGGTTGAAGTATTGGTTGTCCTGAGTCTTTTGCATTTTTAGAACTGGGCAGTAATGGATTTTGACTGTCCATTTGCTAATTTTCAGATTTGTTCCAGAGTTGATTTTCTAGAAATTTTACATCTCTGCTGAGAATTAGTTTCTTTGAGATTGGATTGTAAAGCCTGTAAGCTTTTGATGTTTCACTGTATCCAGTAAAGATGCATTTCTCACTTCTATCATCAAGTTTCTTCCTTAATCCGAAAGGGATGTGAGCGTATGCTATGCATCCAAATGTCCTTCGATGAGAAACATTTAGCTTTGTCCCACTCCATGCTTCTTGAGGGGCTTTCATCTTTAGACTGGTGGTTGGAGATCTATTCAAGAGATAGACTGAGCATGCTACAGCTTCAGCCCAAAAATTATTTGACAGACATTTCTCTTTGAGTAGGCTTCTTGCCATGTTCATTATTGTCTGATTTTTCCTTTCAACCACTCCATTCTGTTGTGGAGTATACTTGGTTGTAGTTTGCATGATGATGCCTTGTGATTTGCAGAAATTTGCAAATTATTTGGAGCTGTATTCTCCTCCTCCATCTGACCTAATTGATTTTACATATTTTCCACTCTGTTTTTCAGCTTCTACTTTGAATTCTTTGAATTTTGCAAAAGTTTCAGACTTGTGTCTGAGAAAATAGATCCACATTTTCCTGCTAAAGTCATCAATAAATGTTAGAAAATAAAAGATACCACCTATTGACTCTATTTGCATTAGGCCACATAGGTCAGTGTGAACAAGTTTGAGATGTTATTTGGCTTGAGTGGAGGATTGTGGAAAACTAGTTCTCTTATGTTTTCCAAGTATGTAAGACTCACATGGGGGATTTTGTTCTTTGAAGATAGGGAGACCTTTGACCATGGAGTGATTTTGTAGAAGAATTAGACTCTGAAAGGGTAGATGTCCAAATCTTATATGCCAAACCATAGTTTCATTGGGGGTGGGTGCACTTTGTGCATATGTTTGGATCAGATTTGCAGTTCTGAGGGTCAGGGGAAACATCCTATTCTGAGTCATGTGGATTTCAAAAATCAATTTTCCGTTGGGGGTTTTAACATATATCTTGCATGATGCTCCCTCAAAAAGTACCTTATAGCCATGTTCAATGAGTTGTCCTACACTTAACAGGTTATGTTTCAGATCTAGAACATGATAGACATTGTTGATGTCTTTCTTTACATTTTGTTTAGTAAGAATAGGTATAGTTCCTTTTCCTTGAACTTTGACTAAGGAATCATTTCCAAGTGTAATATCAGAGGAAATTGAAGAATCAATGCATGAAAGTAGATCTTTGTTACCTGTCATGTGATTGTTGCATCCACTGTCTAGCAACCAGAGATCTTTAGGTTGTTCTTCAGTCTTGTGGAATGAGAGAAACATACCTTCTGAGGTTTCTCCTGTATGATTTGAGACATGTCCTCTGCTTGAGAGTTGATCTTCTTTCTTCTTCTGGCATTCAGATTCATAGTGTCCAAAATTTTTGCAGTAATAGCATTGTATGCTTGATTTTTCATTTGATCCTCTCCCTCTGCCTCTTTGAGGTTGGAAACTCTGATTCTGATTCTGTTGTCTGTGACCTTGGAAATTTTGATTCGGGTTCTGTTGTCTGTGTCCTCCACTTGAGTGAGGGTTACTTGGACTGCTCCCTCTTCCTTGGTGACCTCCGCCTCTACCTCTACCTCTCCTTCTGCTGAAAGAGAATTGAGTTTTGAAGGCACTGGCGATTGACTCATCTGTGAGATGCAGTCTGGTCTCATGTGTCAACAAGGAACCAAGTAGTTCATCTGTTGAAAAACGTGACAGATCCTTGGATTCAAGGATTACTGTAATGACCATTTCGAATTTCTTTGTTAAACTTCTGAGGAATTTCTCAACAATGCGTTGATTAGGGATGGCTTCACCAATCAATCTGATCTGGGTCATGATTCCCATGAATCTGGTCATAAATTGATCAACATTTTCAAACTTTGTCATTCTTAAAGTCTCGAATTGCGTCCTCAAGGTTTGCAGTTTGACTGTTTTGACCCTGCCATTTCCTTGGTAGGTTGATTTAAGGATGTCCTAGGCTTGTTTTGAAGTAACAACGCCTATGATTTTTTAGAAAATCGAGTCATCCACTGAATTTTGAATCCAGAATTTGGCCTTATTCTCTCTATTCCTCTGTGTTGCCTGAGCAGTTCTTTGTTGGTTGGTCATGGTGGCAAGGTCTGTTGGATCTGGTTCCACATATCCAAGATCCACTGGATCCCAGCACTCTTGTGCTTGCAAGAAGGATCTCATTTGAAGAGAACAAAACTCATAATTCTTTCCAAGAAGAATCAGACCTTGAGTTGGTCCTAAATTGCTAGATGTGGCCATCTTAAAAAATTTAACAAAACAGAAAAAAAATTGCTAGAAAATTTCGTGTTTACCTGTTTCTTGTGCGTAAAACCAGGTCTTTGAAGTTCTTTTAGTGACTTCGGACCAAAACACATGGTGTAGACCACTTATTTGACTTTGATCTGGCTGGATCTAACTATCTAAGTGCAAGATCTGTTGATTCAAAGCTCTGAGCTCTGTTATTTTGCAACTGTAGCAACTAAAATGGCGGAATTGGTTCAAATGTGATCTCAACCCCAAATGAATAAGCACTGAGCGCAAGCTCCTTCCTCACGTGACCACTACCCATGGCCACTAGCTTAGCGCACAAAGAGCACGTCGCGTTTTGAGACCTTGAGAGTATAGGTGTGTGAGCCACTCCTGACTCTCCAACTCCCGAACTCCAAAAGGGGCTTAATGAGCCCTCAAATCCTCTCGTATCCTTCCTCCACAGGACCACAACACTATGACCATGGTCCACTTTTTGGGATTTCATGGTTAGCGAAGTTGCGATGCAACTCCAACCTTTCTTCGTTGGAATCCTGAAATCCAAAACTCCGATCTATCCTCTATTGCGGATCGACGGTCCAGAACATTCTATGATCCGACGGTTCATATCCTTTTGAGATTTCATGTATCAGTATTTCGCGACCTTTGAACTCTCCTCACGATGTTCTCCAAACCCCAAAATGCCGATGACACTAGATCGACGGTCTAGGAATCTCTTTGATCAACGGCTGCAATCGAGTCGTGGTTTCACTCTTCGCAATGTCGGAGGATGGAACACCTCTGTCCTCCTGATTCTCGATTTCTCAATCGTGTCAGATCGATGGCTCACGATCTTTCTCGATCCAATGGCTCAAATCAAGTCGTGATTTCACGATTCACGAATTCTCACCATAGTGTGCTCTGACCTTTACTCCCTGCGAGTCAGCAAAATTTCGAGATCTCTCCACGTGTCCTCCTTAATGGACGGTCCCAAAGATTTCAGGATTTTGCGACTTCGCAAATCGAATTTTCTCCTGTGCGCTCCATAGGTCTAAGCCTTGTTCACTTTCTCCCGGATTCTATGACTATCGGTCCTCTGTGCTAAATCTGATGGTCCAGATTTAATCTCCTATTCTTTGAGAGTTGAATGGTCCCACCGTTATCCTCCATGCAACTTCGCTTGATCCAACAGTTGTCGGCTATATGCACTAGATCTAACGACTAGAAATCTTTTTCCTTTTCTGCGCGCTCCTCATTCTTTCTGAACTCGATTGATGGCTCAGATCTGTTCACAGGTTCGATCTTACGACTGTTCTATTAGTCCTTTGCTGCTTTGGCTTGTCCTTTGGCACTCTTTGTAGAATTCTCTTCGTAAGATGGAATTTCACAAATTCTTTAAAGAACTTACAAATTTTTCCGCTTCTACAGCTCCGTTTCCTCAATATTTTACGAATTTCATGATTCTTTTCCTTCTGCAGCTCTTTTTCCTCAAAATTTTGAGCGTATTGCGCTCCGCTTCCTCGTGTTTTCTTTCGGCAGTGATCTTTTGAGCGGATGGCGAACTGCAGATTTCTCTCTGGGATTTTTGAAGAATCTACATCCCATGCTCTCGTTCACAGTGTAAGATCTTCGCTACTTAGGATCGGGATGCTCTCCAGTCTATGTGAAGAGGATTACGTATGAAGCTCTGATACCATGATAAAATGAGAAGCAGAGAATATAGAGAAAAAGCAGAAAATAGTATTCAGTATATTTACTATATGAGGAAAAAAGTACATTGAGAAAAGAGAAAAGAGATGAGCTAAATAGGCTCAAGCAAATCAAGAAACGAAAGTATAGCTGGCCAGGACAACTGGCAGTGTACAGTCAGACTGTTGAGGTTACATTATATTTAATAGTCAATATCTGCATCGTTGTTTCCTCATAGATTGGGCAGTCTGACTAATGGGAGGGAAGGTTCCAATATGAAAAACACCTTTATTTTATAATTGTACTATGATGTATTGGCATGCATCTCTATTTATAAGTTTTTTGGTATGCATTCAATATCCGCACAACTTTAATGTATTTTGCCTTTTTTTTTTAATATGAAGTCAGTGGTCAGAGTACCATAGGAAAAGACAAGACAGAGGTCAAAGCAACTTTATCTTCTGCTAATGACATGATGGGTTGCAATGTATATATTTCACCGATTAGTTGGTATGTTGTCAATTTCTGCAACTATCTTTGTTTCCTCACAGATTGGGCAGTAATTGCACGGAATGGTCCTTTATCTTTAGTTATCAAATACATAGTGGAAAAGTATTGTGACCAGAAACTGAAGTCATCGTGAAAATTGAAATGCTCTTCCTCCCGATACTATCCATGTTCTTGTGAAAGTAGTGACATGGTTTGTGGAAGGATTTAAATCACATCAAATTTTACTTGGAATAATGGAGAATAGTCTAGAATTACTATTCTTACATAGTTTTTAAGTAGTTAGGATTGGAGCTTTTATTGGCATCTAGATCATATTTGTTAGGAATTTGTTTCTCTCCCTTAATGAACTCATGTATCTTTATTATCTCATAATTCATTGATGATTAGTGTGTGGTCTGTGGTAACCTCCAGTTGAAGTCCGTCTCACCTTGGAGCAGAGTATTTCATTCAATAATCAATTTGTCTTTCCTTGTCATTGTTTCAAGTTGGTATCAGAGCAGAGGTGAGCTTGTGTGGGTTAATAACTCCTTGAGGAGCCATGGAGTGTGGAGCTGTGTGAAGCCACTGCCACTGTGGAGTTGTTTCATAGAGTTATCGATTCCCTTGAGCTGTTGCCATTACCTGAGGGTTGCATCGAGCATAACAGTCATCGTGTAGAGATTTTTTGCTTCTCCTCTTGATCTAGATGCTACAGATCTGATCACTTGTAATGTTCCTAACTTGGCTAGTCTAGGAAACACTGCTAATGTGTGTGTAGGATCAAAGGTTTACAACATATAAATGATCATACAAATAATAAATGCGACAAAGGACTGCAAAGTTTGTATTATGATATCTCTGTGGATTACAAAATGGCTGAATGCGGCTGAATAAACTGACAATACTCGACTAGATCAACAGACAAAGGATATTAGCCGGAATACAAATAAGCAAATGTGGCTGAATAAAATAACAACACTCGGCTAGATCAAAAGACAAAAGGATCTTAGCCAGAATACAAATAAGCAAATAAAAGATAATACCCAGAATACGAGAGCACTACGGAATCAATGAAGAATGATGGAAGACATGGATGATCTTCCCGATGACTAGGGTGTGTCTTTCGACACCGAAATCAACCAACTGGTGTATTCCTCCTGGAATACACTGAACTATCTCTCCTGATATGCACCTCTTCTCCTCAATGACAAGTCATAATCTGCATAATGATGAATTAGGTCGCTAACCCTTCCGTTATAGCTTTACAAAACCCTAAATCATGTTGAATCCCTAATTCACTATTGACTTCCAAAACCCTAAATCACTGTTGAAACCCTAATTCACTATTGACTTCTATTTTTAGCTCATAATGAATTAAAAGTGCTTTTAACCCTTTTTAGTTCAATGTCACTTTTTGAATATAACACCTGTGATTGGAGTGACCTCTAGTAACCCTGTTTACCTCTCTTTGGCCCTGGCTATAGTCTAACAGGGCGATTTAGACCATTAATCCTCCTCTCTGGAGATCCTATTTGGAAAGGGACATTATAGTCCTCCCTTCCCGAAATTGCTTGTCCTCAAGCAATACCAGTCCAGGGTGCTACAACACTTGCTCGCTCTCCCAAGTAGCGTCCTCTACTAGAAGCCCTCTCCATCTGATCAAACACTCTTTGATGACCCTGCTCCTCAGTTTCCACTCCCAGAACTCCAAAACCTCCTCTGGAACTAACTCCAATTGTCCCTCCTCATCCAACGGGGGAAGCTCCTCTGATGTGCTAATGAATTGACCCACTTCCTTTTTGAGGAAAGACACGTGGAACACGTTATGAATCTTGCTCCCCTCTGGAAGCTCTAACTCATAAGAAACCTTTCCTATTCAGTGCATGATCCTGTAAGGACCATAAAATCTAGGCTTGAGATTCTAGAACCCACTCATCTTCAGAGATGACTGTCTATAGGGTTGGAGTCTCAAGAAAACCAAATCTCCAACCTCAAAGCTGTGCTCTATCCTGTGCCTGTCTGCACTTATCTTCTGTCGGTTTTGTGTCATCTACATGTTCTCTTTCAACAACTTGAGAATATCCTGACTCTCTATGATCCAATCCTTGGCCTTGGGAGCTCTTCTCTCCCTGAAGACCAAGTCTACCAAAGTGGGAGCATCATATCGTACAATTCTCAGAAGGGTGTCATACCAATGGACATGTGGAAGGTGGTGTTGTAGCAATGTTCTCCTAAATGTAACCACTTTACCCACGTTCTCTGTTGTCCTCCTACATATTTCCTCAAATACCCTTCAACCCACTTGTTGACAATATCGGTCCACCTATCTATCTGAGGGTGATAGCTGGTGCTAGGTGTCAACTCTGTCCCCACCAACCGAAACAACTCTCTCCAAAAAGTCCCTATGGACCGACTGTCCCTGTCACTGAAGATGTTCTTCGGCAACCCATGAAGTCTAAAGACCTCCCTGAAGAAAAACTCAGTTACCCGAACTGCATTGTACTATGTCGGTATGGCATAGAAGTGAGAAAACTTGGTCAATCTGTCAACCACTACATAGATATAGTCCTTACCCTGGACCTTGGGTAGACCTATGATGAAATCCATAGATATACTCTCCCATTTCTACTCTGGAATGGGGAGTGGATGAAGTAGCCCTGCTAGAAGAGCATGCTCTGACTTGTTCTACTGGCAAGTCACACACTCACTGATGTGTCTCATAACGTCTTGTTTGAGGCCCTTCCATGAGAACCTCTCTCTGATTTGTCTGTAGGTTTTGAAAAACCCCTGATGGCTTGCTAGAGGTGAATCATGAACTGCGGTGAGGATATTCTTCTTAAGCCCTGAATCTAGAACCAAGTAGACTCTATCCTTGTAAAATATGACATCTTCAATGACCCTATACCGGTCATCCTGTATCTGCCCATCCATCACCTCACAAGCGAACTTGTTCTTGGAATATTCCACTAACAAGTGGGATTTCCAATCTGCTGAAATCTCCATCAAAGAACATGTCGCAGGTCTCCTCGATAGTGCATCGGCCACAATGTTCTTCTTCCCCTTGACATAC
>JASDQU010104623.1:21056-37924 GCA_032191745.1 Picea mariana | reverse complement strand
CCTTCATCGCCCATTTTTGTTGGTTCTCACTAAGGTCCTTCTGCTCAAGGAAATACTTCAAACTGTTGTGATCGGTCTTGACCACGAATTTGCTGCCCACCAAATATTGTCTAAACTTGGTCAAGGCATGCATGATTGCCAACATTTCCTTGTCATAAATGGAGTACAACCTCTCAGGTTGACTAAGCTTCCAGCTCTCAAATACAATGGGGTGTCCTCCCTGCATCAAAATTGCACCAATCCCTTCATCGGATGCGTCACACTCTAGTACAAATGGCAAGGTGAAGTCTGGTAGTGCCAACACTGGACAAGTGCCCATGACTTCCTTCATGTGATCAAAGGCTTCCTATGATTTCTCAGTCCATATGAAGGCCCCATGCTTGGTAATATCTGTCAGCGGTGCTCCAAGCTGAGAAAAACCCCAGACAAACCGCCTGTAATAGTTGCACAGCTCGAAGAAGCTCCTTAATTCTGTCATGTTCTTGGGTGTCGGCCAATCCAGAATGGCCTTGATCTTCTCTTGGTGCACCTGTACCCCCTGTGTAGTGATGATGTGGCCTAAGTAAAGCAGCTATGTCATACTGAACTTGCACTTGAACTCTTTGTCATATAATGACTGTGCCTGCATGATGCTCAATACCTCATCCAGGTGCCTCATATGTTCTTGCTATGACCAGCTATAGATCAAGATGTCATTGAAGAAAACCAAGATTGATTTCCTTAACTGATCCCTGAATATATGGTTCATGCAAGACTGGAATGTAACGGGTGCATTGGTTAGCCCAAATGGCATAACCAGGAACTCGAAGTGTCCAAAATGACATCGAAATGTCGTCTTCTCTATGTCCTGCTCTCGGATGCTAATCTGATGATATCTAGAGCGTAGATCAATTTTTGAGAAGAAAACTGGCCCATGCATTTCATCCATCAACTCATCAATTCATGGGATAAGGTACTGGTTCTTGATGGTTTTCTTGTTCAAGGCTCGATAATCAATGCACATCCGCATGGTGCCATCCTTTTTCAGAACTAAGACAACTGAAGAATCAAATGGGTTGTTGCTCAGTCTAATGTGTCTCATCGCTAGCAATTCCTTGATTGCCTTCTCTATCTCATTCTTGAACCTCCTAGGATGACTATAGGGGGGCGGTTATCATAGGTTTGGCCCCCTACTCCAACTCAATGGTGTGCTGAAACCCCCTATCAGGTGGTCTCCCTGGTGGAATTGCCTCAAAGACCTGCCGATGTCATCCCAATAAATTCTTGATCTCTGTATGGTATTTTTATCTACCTTCTGAATCCTTCTGAGTAGTGATCAAGCATTCTACAGCATATGCTACCTCCCCATGTCTAAATATCCTCTCCATCCTCTTGGATGAAACTATCCTGGGTGCTCCTATCGACATACCTCTTAGAACAACCTTCTTCCCATCGTGATCTCTGAATCCCATTTCTAAGGTTTGGTAGTTGGTAGTGATTTTTCCCAAGGTAATCATCCACTGAACTCCTAACACCACATCTATGTCCAATAGGTCAACCACATAAAATGTGTCTCTCACTGTGTAGTTTCCTAACTTCATCTCTAAGTTTGGAACTCTATCTAAACACTCCATTGTGTGGCCATCTGCTACCGCAACATCAAACCCCTCAAACTCCTCTATCTAAAGTGCTCGTCTCGATACTAGTGAAGCGTCGATGAAGTTGTGGGTGGCCCCACCATCTATCAGGGAGATTGTCTGTTGCCCCTGAATAATCCCTCTGATACAGAGGGTATCATACCTGGGAACACCAAAAAGGGTCGCTATGACACCTCCCTTTGCTGGTTTCCTCATGTTAGCCTGTTCTGGCGGTTGTGGGACTACTGGAGGATGGGCTCCTGTCGGTGTTGGTGGTCTATGGGGAGGCTTCTCCTCTGCTGGTGCTGACTCCTCCTCTGAACTAGTGGATCCACTGTCCTGATCCTCCTCCTTGTTGTCCACACTGTCTGCTGCTACCTCAATATAATGAATCTCTCCCTTGCCCATGCACTTGTGGCCTGGGACCCAAGGATCTCTGCAGCTGAAGCAAAGCTTCTTCCTCATAATCTCTCACCTAGTATCATCATCCAACTTCTCCTTGCCCTTCCATTCTCTCTAGAATGGCTTCCTGTATCGATGCCTCTGGGGCACAAGTGGTTTGGAGAAATTTTTAGTCTTTGGCACTGAGTCTGCCAAATCTCGAGTGTGAAGGATGGCATCCTGCAAAGTGGGAGGCCTGTATGCCTTCACCCATCCTCTCAAAGGCTCTGTGAGTCCTTATGTGAATAACATGATCAGCCTAGGCTCTGATATATCTATCACTGCCACGGCTACCCGCTGGAACTCTGTGATGAACGCCTCTGCTGTGCCAATTTGTCTCAACTGGGCTAGATCCATGAAGTGTATCTCGGGATCCTTTCTGTCAAACCTGTCCATGAGCCTATCTGTAAACTCCCTATAGGAGGTGATGCGATTGTGACCCAATGTCACCAGTCCATGATACCACCACTTGTGTGCCTCACCCTCCAAGTGCAAGGTCGCGAAATTGATGGCCTCTGTCTCGGTCATCTGGTTGAGCATTTAATACATATCTAGCTTCTGTACCCAAGATATGGCAGTGTATTTCGACGATCCGTCGAAAGAAGGATGCTGATTTTCCCAAATTTTCGGATGAAATCGAGGTTATGCCCCTACTGCTGTTGTGGTCCTCCCCTCTGTGGCTCTCTGGGGCGCCAGTTCCTGAGTCTCAGTCCACAGTACTCGACTATGGTCATGTCCTGATGGAAGTCACGACCCAATGCTACATACTCCCTCCTATACTCTGCAATGTCGTCGGCATGAGTGGGTGGCCTTTGTGCTATCGGTGGCGGTGCTGCTACTGGGGGTGCACTCTGGAAAMTGGGAAACAAGGGTCTGGGAATCCTACTCGCAGAGGTGTATGTGCGAGAGGGTGATTGGGGTCTACTGGCTGCTCTCGAGCTCCCCTGTGCTACATGCAGCACTTGTGTATCTGGGGTGCCCACTCTAGCCAATCTATCAACYACCTGTGCCAAGGACTGAGACATGGTCCGTTGACTAGCTAACATATCGTTGATAACCTACATGAAAGCTACCTCTGGATCTACGGGGACCTTGCCACTGCTCTCTGGTCGCTCATATCTGTCTCCTAGCATCCTCTTTGCCTCGCGCTCATCCTCACGCTCTGCCCTTCTCTCTGCTTCTTTGTGTGCCTCTTCCTCTGAGCTAGGAGAAAAGGGGGAAAATCAAGCCTATGCCTTCTTTCCCGATGCCTGTTGTAAGTGACATATTCGTCACCTACGTGTTCACGACCCTCTGGGTATTCTGCTACACTCATTGTCTTTAGTCATAGGCTGGGAGGACTAAATCTCTGATACCACTGTAATGTTCCTGACTTGTCTAGTATAGGAAATGTTGCTAATGTGTGTGTAGGATTAAAGGTTTACAGCATATAAATAATCATACAAATAATAAACGTGACAAAGGACTTCAAAGTTTGTATTATGATATCTCTATGGATTACAAAATGGCCGAATGCAACTGAATAAAATGACAATACTCAATTAGATCAACAAACAAAGGATCTTAGCCGAAATACAAATACGCAACTACGGCTGAATAAAATACCAACACTCGGCTAGATCAAAAGACAAAAGGATCTTAGCCGAAATACAAATAAGCAACTAAAAGATAATACCCAGAATACAGGAGCACTGCGGAATCAATGAAGAATGATGGAAGACCTGGATAATCTTCCCGGTGGCTAGGGTGTGTCTTTCAACACAGAAATCACCCAACTAGAGTCTTCCTCCTAGAATACACTGAACTATCTCTCCTGACATGCGCCTCTTCTCCTCAATGACAAGTCATAATCTGCATAATGATGAATTAGGTCGCTGACCCTTCCTTTATAGCTTTCCAAAACCCTAAATCATGATGAAACCCTAATTCACTGTTGACTTCCAAAACCCTAACTCACCGTTGAAACCCTAATTCACTGTTGACTTCTATTTTTAGCTCATAATGACTTAAAAGTGTTTTTAACCCTTTTTAGTTCAATGCCACTTTCTGAATATAACACTTGTGACTGGAGTGACCTCTAGTAACCCTGTTTACCCCTCTTTGGCCCTACTATAGTCTAACGGGGTGGTTTAGACCATTAAGCCTCCTCTCTGGAGCTCCTATTTGGAAAGGGACATTACATCATTGTTGAATATTGGTGGCTACTATAGATCCGATCATTGTTGAATTTTGTTGTTGTGGAGTGTGCCCATATCATGATGTGGCCAATTATTCATGTCATGTGCAGAAGAAAGGATTGGTGTATTATTTTCGATCGTACCTGTGTTCAATGCTAGTGCCAGATCGATGCCCAAGGAGAACCATTCAGTTTCCATATCCTCAATATAGAGGCTGAATCATTATTTTTTGACCTGTGAAGGGTTGATTCGCGGGTTTGCTTCTACTGGTGAATCGATAGAGGTGTTGTTGGAGATCGTTGTTGTCCACACACCAGTCTGCTACCCAGTTCACTGACAGATCACTGCTATCGATGCCAGTTGTTGAGTTGCTATCGAATCCAGTTGTTGTCATATTGTTCTTGTCCACAGTTCGTTGTTGTCCCAGAGTATTTTACAGTCACGCCCAGAGCTAACAACTCTCCCTGAAGGAGTCCAGCAGCATGGAGAGGGATTTGGTCGGGTTTGCAAATTGGAGCAACCAAAATTTCTCCACTACTGTATATTGTTTCTTGTTCGAGTAATATTTCCTTCCTGTAATAAAAGGTGCGCCCAAATCGTCCAGATCATTGTTGTTGTTGCCATTTTTTTTGCGTCTGACCGTTGCTTTGGAGAGGAGATTGTTGCCCTGGTAAAGTTGTTGTTCTTGCATTCAATCGCTACTTTGAGTTTGTTGCGTGAAGGAGTTTGCAGAGATGGTGAATCCACTTCCAAAAACTTATCTCAATGAAGCCAATAAGTTAGATGGCTCGAATTTCATCAATTGGAAATTCAAAATGAAGACCTTGATGGAAGGTTATGGTGTGTGGACGATTGGAAACGGAGATGAAGTGTGACCCGATGGGGCTACAAGTGCGATAGCGAAAACAATCCAAGATTGGGATAAGCGGGAGAACAAAGCCAAGGTATTATTACAAATGTTTGTGAAAGATAATACAATTCCACATATTAAATGCTAAGACTTCTAATAAAACCTGGAAAGCACTTAAAGATTTGTATGAGACCAATAATACAAATCGTATTATTCTTTTGAAGACTAAATTTCTAAGTATTAAAATGAATGTAAATGAGTCTGTTAGTACTTTTCTTGGGTGAATTAAAGACATGAAAGATAAATTGAGAGATATAGGAGAAAACGTGTCAAACACTAATCTTGTCACAATTACCCTAAATGGAATGCTAGAGGACTATCAAATGTTTATAACAGGTCTTGCAGTGAGAGAAAAACCTCCTATTGTTGAGAAATTGACAAGCATATTGCTGCAAGAGGAAGAGAGCCACAAGAATTTGAAGCCTCAAAATTCAGACTTATCACTATGGACAAAGAAGAGATTCCCTAAAGGGAAACCAGGAGAAGGGGGCATAGGAGGAAGTTCATTTTAGAGGAAGTCATTTCCAAAGCCAAATCAAGGTATGTCATTCCCAAAGCCAAATCAAGCTATGTCATCTAATAGAAATAATCCTAAGTGTTTCTATTGTGGTAGGACTAGGCATCTTGCCAAAGAATGTTATAAGAAGAAAAGTGATGAGGCTAGACATAAATACAAGAAACATTCAAGACACGTTGCAGAAGAAAACCCGAATTTTGATTCAAAAGATCTCAGAATGTTTGTGTCCAATGTTGCACTCTCTGCTGAAACTAATGATGTTGACGCATGGTTTGTTGATTCTGGATCCTTAATTCACATGACATGTAATAAGAATTGGTATATAAACTTTAAAGAAACACATAATGCTACCCATATTTATCTTGGAGATGATCATTCCTATCAAATCAAGGGATATGGAGATATTCCAGTAACACTGTCGAATGGTAATGTTAGACACATTCGCAATGTTGTGTATGTCCCTCGGATAAAGAAAAACTTTATTTTTGTGTCCACAATTAGAGATCATAATTTGAAGGTCGAATTCTTCAAGACACATTGTATAATGAAGGAATTGTTGGATCATTACAGAACTGTTGCCTCGGGAGTCATAGTTGGAGGTCTATACAAACTTGATGTCACCAACAAGAACCATCAAGCATGGAATTCTGCAACTATGCCTACAAAAACTCTTTGGCACCAGAGGTATGGTCACATCAATTATCATGATTTGTTGTTATTACAAAAATAAAGTATGGTTGAAGGACTCCCTATGTTAAAGAATGAGTATGTTGCTTGTGAAGGTTGTGTGTTAGGAAAGATGCACATAGATGAATTCCCCTCTAATTCTGATAGGAGAAAGAAAGTTGTACTAGAACATGTGCATATTGATCTTTTTGGACCATTGCATACAAGGTCCTTAGGTGTTGCTTATTATTTTTTGTTATTTATTGATGATTTCACAAGATACACATGGGTTTATTTCCTTAGGAGAAAGAGTGACGTTTTTGAATACTTTAAGGAATTCAGAACACGGTGGAGAAGCAAACAGGATAAACCATAAAAATCCTCCATTCAGATCTAGGGGGAGAGTATAGATTGGGGAACCTCATCAAGTATTGCAAATATCATGGAATAATACAACAATTCACAGTACCACATAGTCAATAGTAGAACAGAGTTGCAGAAAGGAAAAACATAACTCTGGTGGAGTGTGAACGAAGTATGATTAAAGGTAAGAATCTCTCAAATGATTTTTGGGCTGAGGCCATTAGCACTACTATTTATTTAAAGAATAGAAGTCCAACAAGGTGTCTTGATCATAAAACTTTTTTTGAAGCCTTGTATGATTCTAAACCAATAGTTAATAATTTGAGGATATTTGGGTGTAAGGATTTTTCACATATTCCAAAGGAGAATAGGAAGAAGCTTGATGCTAAAGCCATCAAATGTATTTTTAGAGGGTATTGTTTAGAATTTAAAGCATATGAATTGTTTGATCCATCTACTCACAAAGTGTTTGTGAATAGAGATGTAATTTTCCACAAACAGACTGAAGGAAGCAATGAAAACAACATTCATGAGGGATGGCATGGTCTACTTGAATATGAAGAGGTCAAAGAAGAAGTTGAAGAGAAACAACAACAACAGGAAAAGGCATCTAGTGACATGGATACATCCAACAGTGAAGAAGGATCTTCACAAAACAAAGAAGAAGTCACCAACCAATTGAGAAGATCTTCACGACAGGTTCGTCCACCTAAAAACTATAAATATTATGCCATGACAAGTAATATTTTAAATGTCATAGAACCCATGAGTTTTAATGAAGCTAACAAACATGAAAAATGGAGAAAATCAATGGAGGAAGAATATGACTCTATAATAAAAAACAAAACTTGGGAATTGACTGAATTTCCTAAAGATAAAAATCCCATAGGATGTAAATGGATATACAAACCCAAATTCAAAGCATATGGTAGTATAGATAAATATAAAGTCAGATTGGTGGAAAAAGGGTACTCACAAAAGGAGGGCATTGATTATGAAGAAACATTTGCACCAGTAGCTAAATTAAACACTATAAGATTGTTAATTGCACTAGCTACAAAGTACCATTGGAAGCTTCACCAATTAGATGTAAAATGTTCTTTTCTGAATGGTGAGTTAAAGGAAGAGGTTTATCTTACTCTGTAACATATTTCAAAATAACGTTGCACAAATGGTGAGTTAAAGGAAGAGGTTTACCTTAATCATCTTTTCCAAATAGCGTTGTAACATATTTCATCGAGAACCATCCAACGACACTTAACATCATATGCAAACTTCAAAGTGACAAGTCGAAGATTGCACACTCGCAAAGGGTGAGAGGTCAACATACCTTGCTAATGGCAGACACATCTGCAAACCCATCAATAGTGTCACAACATTAACTGTCACCGAGGGGAGCCATGGTGAAATCAGTTTCGTGTGATTGTAAAATAAGCAAGATGGTTGCAGAAATGAAAAGCAACTTTATTTCATGGTGGGCTGCAATGTGTATCTTTCATTGAATTGTTGGTATGTTGTCAATATCTGCATCGTCGTTTCCTCATCGATTGGGCAGTCTGACTAATTGGAGGGAAGATTTCAGTATGAACAACACCTTTATTTTATAATAGTACTATGATGTATTGGCATCCATCTCTATTTCTAAATTTTTGGTAAGTAGTCAATATCTGCACAACTTTCATGTATTTTGGGACATTTATTTTGCCTTTTCTTTTATATGAAGTCAGTGGTAAGAGTACCACAGGAAAAGAAAAGACAGAGGTCAAAGCAATTTTATCTTCTATTAATGACATGATGGGTTGCAATGTATATCTTTCACCGAATTGTTCGTATGTTGTCAATTTCTGCAACTATCTTTGTGTCCCCACAGATTGGGCAGCCTGAGTAATTGCAGGGAATGGTCCTTTTTCTTTAGTTATCAAATACATGGTGGAAAAGTATTGTGACCAGAAACTGAAGTCATCGTGAAAATTGAAATGCTCTTCCTCCCGATACTATCCATGTTCTTGTGAAAGTGGTGACACGGTTTGTGGAAGGATTTAAACCAGATCAAATTTTACTTGGAATAATGAAGAACAATCTAGAATTACTATTCTTACATAGTTACGATAGTTAGGATTGGATCTTTTATTGACATCTAGATCCTATTTGTTAGGAAGTTGTTTCTCTCCCTTAACGAACTCATGTATCTTTATTATATCATAATTCAATGATGATTAGTGCGTGGTGTGTGGCGACCTCCAGGTGAAGTCCATCTCACCTTGGAGCGGAGCATTTCATTCAATAATCAATTTGTTTTTCCTTGTCATTGTTTCAAGTTGGTATCAGAGAAGATAGAAGAGGTGAGCTCGTGTGGGTTAATAACGCCTTGAGGAGGCATGGAGTGTGGAGCCGTGTGAATCTATTGCCACCGTGGAGTTGTTGCACAACAATGTTGATTCCCTTGAGCTTTTTCCATTGCCTGAGGGCTGCATCGAGGATAACAGTCGCCGCGTAGAGAGTTGTTGCTTCTCCTCTCAATCTAGAGGCTACATATATGATCATTGTTGAATATTGGCAGCTGCTACAAATCCGATCACTGTCGAAGTTCGTTGTTATGGAGTGTGCCCAGATCGTGTCATGGCCAATTATTCGTGCCATGTGCAGAAGATAGGACTGGTGTATTATGTCTGATCATACCTGTGTTCAATGCTAGTGCCGGATCGATGCCCAAGGAGCACCATTCAGTTTCTAGAGCCTAGATCTAGAGTTTGAAGCATTATTTTTTAACCTATGAAGGGCCGATCCGCAGGTTTGGTGCTACTGGTGAATCGTTGGAGGTGTTGTTGGAGATCGTTGATGTCCCCACACCAGTTCATTGATAAATCACTGCTATCGACGCCAGTTGTTGTCAGATCATTGTTGTCCACAGTTCGTTGTTGTCCCGGAGTATTGTACAGCCATGCCCAAGACCTGAAAACTCTCCCCGAAGGAGTCCAGCAACGTGGAGAAGGAGTTGGTCGGGTTTGCAAATTGGAGCAACCGCAATTGCTCCACTATAGTCTATTGTTTCTTTTCTGAGTAATATTTCCTTCCTATAATAAAAGGTGCGCCCAGATCGTCTAGATCATTGCTGCTTTTGCCATTTTTTTTGTGTTTGATCGTTTCTTTGGAGAGGAGATTGTTTCCCTGGTAAATTTGTCGTTCTTGCGTTCAATCGCTGCTTTGAGTTTGCTGTGAGACTGTTACATGAAGGAGTTTGCAGAGATGGCGAATCCACTTGCAAAAACTTATCTCAATGAAGCCAATAAGTTAGAAGGCTCAAATTTCATCGATTGGAAATTCAAAATGCAGACCTTGATGGAAGGTTATGGTGTGTGGATGGTTGCAAAAGGAGATGAAGTGCAATCTCATATGGATGCAGGTGCGACAATGACAACAATCCAAGATTGGGATAAGTGGGAGAACAAAACCAAGGTATTATTACGAATGTCTGTGAAAGATAATATAATTCCACACATTAGATTCTAAGACTTCTAATGAAACCTGGAAAGCACTTAAATATTTGTATGAGACCAATAATACAAATCGTATTCTTTTTCTAAATAGTAAATTACTAAGTATTAAAATGGATGTAAATGAGTCTGTTAGTACTTTTGTTGGGCGAATTAAAGACATGAAAGATAAATTGGGATATATAGGAGAAAAAGTGTCAAACACTAATCTTGTCACAATTACCCTAAATGGAATGCTAGAGGACTATCAAATTTTTATAACAGGTCTTGCAGGGAGAGAAAAACCTCCTACTTTTGAGGAATTGATAGGCATATTGCTACAAGAGGAAGGGAGGCACACAAATTTGAAGCCTCAAAATTCAGACTTAGCACTATGGACAAAGAATATATTCCCTAAAGGGAAACTAGGAGAAAGAGGTAGAGAAGGAAGTTCATTTCAGAGGAAGTCATTTCCAAAGCCAAATCAAGGTATGTCATTTCCAAAGCCAAATCGAGCTATGTCATCTAATACAAATGAGCCTAAGTGTTTCTATTGTGGTAGGACTGGGCATCTTGCAAAAGAATGTTGTAAGAAGAAAAGTGATGAGGCTAGACATAAATACAAGAAACATTTAGGACACTTTGCAAAAGAAAACCCGAATTTTGATTCAAAAGATCTCAGATTGTTTGTGTCTAATGTTGCACTCTCTGTTGAAACTGATGATGTTGACACATGGTTTGTTTATTCTTGAGCCTCAATTCACATGACATGTAATAAGAATTGGTATATAAACTTTAAAGAAACACATAATGGTGCCCATATTTATCTTGGAGATGATCGTTCCTATCATATCAAGGGATATGGAGATATTCCAGTAACAATGTCGAATGGTAATGTCAGATACATTCACAATGTTGTGTATGTCCCCAGGATAAAGAAAAACTCGATTTTTGTGTCCACAATTACATATCAGAATTTGAAGGTCGAATTCTTCAAGACACATTGTATAGTGAAGGACTTGCAGGATCATTACAGAACTGTTGCCTTAAGAGTCAGAGTTGGAGGTCTGTACAAACTTGATGTCACCAGCAAGAACCATCAAGCATTGACATCTGCAACTATGCCTATAGAAACTCTTTGGCACTAGAGGTATGGTCACATCAATTATCATGATTTGTTGTTATTACAAAAACAAAGTATGGTTGAAGTACTCCCTATGTTGAAGAATGAGTATGTTTCTTGTGAAGGTTGTTTGTTAAGAAAGATGCACAAAGATGAATTCCCCTCTAATTCTGATAGGAGAAAGAAATATGTATTAGAACTTGTGCATATTGATGTTTGTGGACCAATGCAGACAAGGTCCTTAGGTGGTGCTTATTATTTTTTTATATTTATTGATGATGCATGGTTTTATTTCCTTAGGAGAAAGAGTGATGTTTTTGAATTCTTTAAGGAATTTAGAAACATGGTGGAGAAGCAAACAGGAAAAAAAAATAAAAATCCTCCATTCAGATCAAGGGGGAGAGTACAGATTGGGTAACCTCATGAAGTATTATAAAGATAATGGAATAATACAACAATTCAAAATACCACACACTTCACAGTAGAACAAACTTGCAGAAAGGAAAAACAGAACTCTGGTGGAGTGTGCACGAAGTATGATGAAAGGTAAGAATCTCTCAAGTGATTTTTGGGATGAGGCCATTAGCACAGTTGTTTATTTAAAGAATAGAAGTTCAACAAGGTGTCTTGATCATAAAACTCCTTTTGAAGCCTTGTATGATTCTAAACCAACAGTTAATAATTTGAGGATATTTGGGTGTAAGAATTTTGCACATATTCCAAAGAAGAATAGGAATAAGCTTCATGCTAAGGCCATCAAATGTATTTTTATAGGGTACTATTCAGACTTTAAAGCATATAAATTGTTTGATCCATCTACTCACAAAGTGTTTGCGAATATAGATGTAATTTTCCATGAACATACTGAAGGAAGCAATGAAAGCAACAATCATGAGGGATGTCATGGTCTAATTGAAGATGAAGAGGTCAAAGAAGAAGTTGAAGAAAAGAAACAACAACAACAACAGGAAAAGGCATCTAGTGACATGGATACATCCAACAGTGAAGAAGGATCTTCACAAAACGGAGAAGAAGTCACCAACCAATTGAGAAGATCTTCACTACAAGTTCATCCACCTGAAAAGTATAAATATTATGCCTTGATGAGTAATATTTTAAATTTCATAGAACCCATGAGTTTTAATGAAACTCACAAACATGAAAAATGGAGAAAACCAATGGAGGAAGAATATGACTCTATAATGAAAAATAAAACTTGGGAATTGCTGAATTGCCTAAAGATAAAAATCCCATAGGATGTAAATGGATATACAAACCCGAATTCAAAGCAGATAATAGTATAGATAAATATAAAGTCAGATTGGTGGAAAAAGGGTACTCACAGAAGGGGGGCATTGATTATGCAGAAACAATTGCACCAGTAGCTAAATTAAACACTATAATATTGTTAATTGCACTAGCTACAAAGTACCATTGGAAGCTTCACCAATTAGATGTAAAATATTCTTTTCTGAATGGTGAGTTAAAGGAAAAGGTTTACCTTACTCAACGAGAGGGGTTTGTGAAAAGTGGTAAGGAACATTTCCTGTGTAAATTAAAGAAAGCATTGTATGGACTGAAACATGCACCTAGGTCATTGTATGAGAATATAGACTTTTTCTTTCTTCAACATGGTTTTATGAGGAGCAAATGTGATCAAAATATGTATACCAGGTTTGATGAAAAGGGGCATATTGCATTGATTTCCTTATATGTTCATGATTTAATTATAACAAGAAATTCAGGGAAATTAATTAATGGAATTAAGGAGAAGATGTCACGGGTATTTGAAATAAAATATCTTGGTGAATTACATTATTTCCAAGGTCTTGAAGTTTGGAGAAATGCTGACCAAACTTTTGTTTCGCAGGGTAAATATGTCAAAGAAGTACTTAGGAGATTTAAAATGGATCAGTGTAAATTTTCTTTTGTTCCAATGCAGAAGAATGTGAAACTTTGTTGTGAAGATGGTTCGAAGGAGGTGAATGGTACTATGTATATACAGATGGTGGGCAATTTGAATTATGTCACCACAACTAGACCTGACATAGCATATTTTGTGAGTGTGTTAAGTCAGTTTATGACAAAACTTCAAAAAAACCATTGCAATACACCAAAGGTAGTACTCAGGTATCTCAAAGGAACAATTGATTATGGTATTAAATATACTAATTCATTTGATGTTGAGCTGACAAGTTACTCAGATTCAGATTGGGTTGGCAATCCGGATGATCGAAAATCTACCACATGTTATGCATTTGACATTGGATCTGAGATTGTTTCATGGAGCAGTAAGAAGCAACCTATTATATCTTCTTCTTCTATTGAAGAAGAATATAAAGCTTTGTGTGCAACAACTTGTGAAGTTGTTTGGTTGAGAAGACTTCTTCAAGATGATGGAGAAGAACAAAGGAAACCTACAATGATAAAATGTGATAACCAGAGCTCAATCAAGATGGAGATTAATTTGATTTATCATGTGAGGACAAAGCATGTTGATTCTTAGTTTCATTTTATTAGAGAGAAGATGCAGTCTAATGAAGTGGCTCTTATGTATTGTAATACTTGTGAAAATGTTGTTGATATTTTCACTAAGCCTCTTGGAAAGATTAAATTTGAATTGTTTAGGGAGATGTTAGGTGTGGAAGCCAACCCTTTCTCCATTAAAGGGGGGACTTGGAATAATGGAGAATAGTCTAGAATTACTATTCTTACATAGTTGTTACGTAGTTAGGATTGGATGTTTTATTGACATCTAGATCCTATTTGTTAGGAAGTTGTTTCTCTCCCTTAACGAACTCATGTATCATTATTATCTCATAATTCAATGATGATTAGTGCGTGGTGTGTGGCGACCTCTAGGTGAAGCCAAGCAGAGCATTTCATTTGATAATCAATTTGTTTTTCCTTGTCTTTGTTCCAAGTATTTTATAGCTTCAAAGATACTAGGACATTATAAATGAGTCTATATGTTCATACTTCTAGTAGATTGAAAATTTTTGTGTATTAGTGTGAGCATTAATCCTTAAAATTTGTTTCATATTTTTTTTTTCAATTTTTCATTCTAAAGATAAGATAGACATAATCAAAACAATAATGTGGCATTAAAGAACGTCAAAAACCACCAACTTAAATTATATTACTATGTTCTATGAGTACTCTTTCATCATATAATTTTGCAAACCAAAAATGAATAATAAAATTTTTTCTACTAATTTAGAAAACAACCTACAAGCAACGCTGACGTTCATGGTTCGATCAATTCTATGCTCAAGGAACAAATCTATGTCTTTCTTTGAGGGATAACGGTGGAGTCGGTTGGGGAACCTTTTGTGCCAGAAATTCCACAAGTACTAGTACAGATCATCTGCTGTGATTCATATCCAATGATCTTCCTTAATAGAGTAACAATAGGCTCTAATGCTTGGTTTTGCTCATTGCTGCTCACCAATTTCCAGCTTCTTCTCACTACCACCATGGGATACACTTTTCCTCCATACAATAATTTTCATGCATCTTCGAATGCAATCATCTATGTTATTGACAATCCATCTGTAATATGTGATCTCCATTATATAAATTTATGGCTGAATTGAATTAGCAGCAACACGATAATATTAGCTCCATTTGATCAAAGTCCAGTTTGTACTCATCAACAAGGTTCTACGGACATGATAACTGTTATTACCCTGAACGAACTCTCCCATTATTTCAATATGCCGATAACTCAAGCCACAAAGGAGTTAAAGGTAGGTCTTACAGTGATAAAGAAAAGATGTAGAGAATTCGGCATCCCACCCTGGAACATATGACCAAATATTTCTCTATGAATCATTCATAACAATCACCTGTCTAATGTCTTGGTAACAAAGGCCATTAATTGATGACTCTGAATACTTTACACCAGTATCGTCGTAGCTCCTTAACTAACACACGTACAAACAATCACTCAAAGAAACTATCTACTCTCACCAAACAAAACAATTCACTCTCCTACACTAACCTATGTACAGAGGATTTGCAGAATTGGCATGATCATAACGCTAGCCCTCTCCCAAGACAATAGGGGTTTGCACACATAAAATACATAAGGCACTCACACTATTATGGGGGTAGGGTATGTATATTTTTATAGACTTTATTAGTCAAATAGTTGGGCGGAGGGAGTCCCTTGTCCCACAAACCAGGGGGTCTCATACACCAATTTGGTGTACTGGCTTGGCCATGACCTTAAAAATAGATTATTATTATTATTATTATTATATAAATCCAAATACAATTACATATATAAATCCAAATATATAAAAGAAGAAAACTGCTTAATCGAAGCAAAGTTTTGGTGAGCGATTCAGTGAACCTTCCTGAAGCTGCAAAATTGTTAACGACTTCACTGTTAGGATTCATGGATTAAGCAATTATAAGGAGAAGAAGGAATCCCTGCGCGGAATGTAAATTACTTCGGCTTTCTGACAACGCAAACTTAGCTGGTGGAGATGAACCTAGCTTAATGGATAAAACCAACTCTTCGTGAAGCCAGCTAAATAAGGATAATTGAGATACATCTATTTCGGTGGCAGTGCCATTAAAATTCATTAATGTCAAAACTTCAAAGTCTGAAACATGACGTCTCAACAACTTTGGAAACAACCCAATAGAAACTAAATTATTGGACTGTAACAGATTTCATCCAGAACAATCCAACGACACTTAACATCATATGCAAACTTCAAAGTGACAAGTCGAAGATTGCACACTCGCAAAGGGTGAGAGGTCAACATACCTTGCTGAGACACATCTGCAAACCCATCAATAGTGTCACAACATTAAGTGTCACCGAGGGGAGCCATGGTGAATTCAGTTTTGTGTGAGAGTAGGTATGTGGACCTTCATTTAAAAGAGTTCAATTCCCAAATGTGTTAAGAAAATATATCAAAATTTATAATAAAATTAATATTCAGATTCTTAATTAATTATATAGATTAAAAATGTAAAAAATAATTTCTTTCTATTTTTATAATAAAAGGTTTAGTAATTGTCCCACCACCATTTAAATAGTGAGAAATTATTTCTTTAATATTAATATGTCTTCTGGCACATTTATTTCGTTTTTTATTTCTTATAAAGTCACTGATGAGATTACCATATGAAAAGCCACAGGAACGGTCATGAGCAAGATGGTTGCAGAATTGAAAGCAGCTTTATTTCATGATGGGCTGCAATGTGTATCTTTCACTGAATTGTTGGTATGTTGTCAATATCTGCATCGTTGTTTCCTCATAGATTGGGCAGTCTGACTAATGGGAGGGAAGGTTCCGGTATGAACAGCACCTTCATTTTATAATAGTACTATGATGTATTGGCATGCATCTCTATTTCTGAATTTTTGGTATGCAGTCAATATCTGCACAACTTTCATGTATTTTGGGACATTTATTTTTCCTTTTTTTAATATGAAGTAAGTGGTCAGAGTACCACAGGGAAAGACAAGACAAGACATGAAGTAAGTGGTAAGTGGTCAAAGCAACTTTATCTTCTATTAATGACATGATGGGTTGCAATGTATATCTTTCACCAAATTGTTG
>JASDQU010104623.1:0-17639 GCA_032191745.1 Picea mariana | reverse complement strand
CTCTTGTTGAAGCCATGTATGATTCTAAACCAACAGTTAATAATTTGAGGATATTTGAGTGTAAGAATTTTGCACATATTCCAAAGGAGAATAGGAATAAGCTTCATGCTAAGGCCATCAAATGTATTTTTATAGGGTACTATTCAGACTTTAAAGCATATAAATTGTTTGATCCATCTACTCACAAAGTGTTTGCGAATAGAGATGTAATTTTCCATGAACATACTGAAGGAAGCAATGAAAGCAACAATCATGAGGGATGGCATGGTCTAATTGAAGAAGAAGAGGTCAAAGAAGAAGTTGAAGAAAAGCAACAACAATAACAAAAGGAAAAGGCATCTAGTGACATGGATACATCCAACAGTGAAGAAGGATCTTCACAAAACGGAGAAGAAGTCACTAGCCAATTGAGAAGATCTTCACTACAAGTTCGTCCACCTGAAAAGTATAAATATTATGCCTTGATGAGTAATATTTTAAATTTCATAGAACCCATGAGTTTTAATGAAACTAACAAACATGAAAAATGGAGAAAACCAATGAAGGAAGAATATGACTCTATAATGAAAAATAAAACTTGGGAATTGACTGAATTGCCTAAAGATAAAAATCCCATAGGATGTAAATGGATATACAAACCCAAATTCAAAGTAGATGGTAGTATAGATAAATATAAAGTCAGATTGGTGGAAAAAGGGTACTCACAGAAGGGGGGCATTGATTATGCAGAAACATTTGCACCAATAGCTAAATTAAACACTATAATATTGTTAATTGCACTAGCTACAAAGTACCATTGGAAGCTTCACCAATTAGATGTAAAATAATCTTTTCTGAATGGTGAGTTAAAGGAAGAGGTTTACCTTACTCAATGAGAGGGGTTTGTGAAAAGTGGTAAGGAACATTTCCTGTGTAAATTAAAGAAAGCATTGTATGGACTGAAACATGCACCTAGGTTATTGTATGAGAATATAGACTTTTTCTTTCTTCAACATGGTTTTATGAGGAGCAAATGTGATCAAAATATGTATACCAGGTTTGATGAAAAGGGGCATATTGCATTGATTTCCTTATATGTTCATGATTTAATTATAACAAGAAATTCAGGGAAATTAATTAATGGAATTAAGGGGAAGATGTCACGGGTATTTGAAATGAAATATCTCGGTGAATTACATTATTTCCAAGGTCTTGAAGTTTGGAGAAATGCTGGCCAAACTTTTGTTTCGCAGGGTAAATATGTCAAAGAAGTACTTAGGAGATTTAAAATGGATCAATGCAAATCTTCTTTTGTTCCAATGCAAAAGAATGTGAAACTTTGTTGTGATGATGGTTCGAAGGAGGTGAATGGCACTATGTATATATAGATGGTGGGCAATTTGAATTATCTCACCACAACTAGACCTACAATAACATATTTTGTGAGTGTGTTAAGTCAGTTTATGACAAAACTTCAAGAAAATCATTGCAATACAACAAAGGTAGTACTCAGGTATCTCAAAGGAACAATTGATTATGGTATTAAATATACTGATTCATTTGATGTTGAGCTGACAAGTTACTCAGATTCAGATTGGGTTGGCAATCCGGATGATCGAAAATCTACCACATGTTATGCGTTTGACATTGGATCTGAGATTGTTTCATGGAGCAATAAGAAGCAACCTACTGTATCTTTGTCTTCTATTGAAGAAGAATATAAAGCTTTGTGTGCAACAACTTGTGAAGTTGTTTGGTTGAGAAGACTTCTTCAAGATGATGGAGAAGAACAAAGGAAACCTACAATGATAAAATGTGATAACCAGAGCTCAATCAAGATGGAGATTAATTTGATTTATCATGTGAGGACAAAGCATGTTGATTCTTAGTTTCATTTTGTTAGAGAGAAGATGTAGTCTAATGAAATGGCTCTTATGTATTGTAATACTTGTGAAAATGTTGTTGATATTTTCACTAAGCCTCTTGGAAAGATTAAATTTGAATTGTTTAGGGAGATGTTAGGTGTAGAAGTCAACCCTTTCTCCATTAAGGGGGGGACTTGGAATAATGGAGAATAGTCTAAAATTACTATTCTTACATAGTTGTTACGTAGTTAGGATTGGATGTTTTATTGGCATCTAGATCCTATTTGTTAGTAAGTTGTTTCTCTCCCTTAATGAACTCATGTATCATTATTATCTCATAATTCAATGATGATTAGTGCGTGGTGTGTGGCGACCTCTAGGTGAAGCCAAGCAGAGCATTTCATTTGATAATCAATTTGTTTTTCCTTGTCTTTGTTTCAAATATTTTATAGCTTCAAAGATACTAGGACATTATAAATGAGTCTAGATGTTCATACTTATACATAGATTGAAAATTTTCGTGTATTAGTGTGAGCATTAATCCTTAAAATTTGTTTTATATTTTTTTTATCAAATTTTCATTCTAAAGATAAGATAGACATAATCAAACCAATAATGTGACATTAAAGAACGTCAAAAACCACCAACTTAAACTTAAATTATGTTACTATGTTCTATGAGTACTCATTCATCATATAGTTTTACAAACCAAAAATGAATAATGAAGATTTCTCTACTAATTTAGAAAACAACCTACAAGCAACGCTGATGTTCATGGTTCGATCAATTCTATGCTCAAGGGACAAATCTATGTCTTTCTTTGAGGGATAACGGTGGAGTCGGTTGGGGAACCTTTTGTGCCAGAAATTCCACAAGTTACAGATCATCTGCCGTGATTCATATCCAATGATCTTCCTTAATAGGCTCTAATGCTCTAATGCTTGGTTTTGCTCATTGCTGCTCACCAATTTCCAGCTTCTTCTCACTACCACCATGGGATACACTTTTCCTCCATACAATAATTTTCATGCATCTTCGAATGCAATCATCTATGTTATTGACAATCCATCTGTAATATGTGATCTCCATTATATAAATTTATGGYTGAATTGAATTAGCAGCAAMACGATAATATTAGCTCCATTTGATCAAAGTCCAGTTTGTACTCATCAACAAGGTTCTACGGACATGATAACTGTTATTACCCTGAACGAACTCTCCCATTATTTCAATATGCCGATAACTCAAGCCACAAAGGAGTTAAAGGTAGGTCTTACAGTGATAAAGAAAAGATGTAGAGAATTCGGCATCCCACCAAATATTTCTCTATGAATCATTCATAACAATCACCTGTCTAATTTCTTGGTAACAAAGGCCATTAATTGGTGACTCTGAATACTTTACACCAGTATCGTTGTAGCTCCTTAACTAACACACGTACAAACAATCACTCAAGGAAACTAATTACTCTCACCAAACAAAACAATTCACTCTCCTACACTAACCCTAGCCCTCTCCCAAGACAATCCGGGTTTGCACACATAAAAGACATAAGGCACTCACACTATTATTATTGCATATATAAATCCAAATACAATACACTTATACAATATTGTCAGATTCAACTTATTCTAATTCCAATTTTAAAGAGAAAAGTTAAGAGAATATTTCAACTTGTTTCTAACAAACCCAAATCAAATCTACATTAATTATAAGAAAAAGATCAATAAGAAAAAACTGCTTAGTCGAAGCAAAGTTTTGGTGAGCGATTCAGTGAACTAACCAAATCTACATTAATTCTAAGAGGAAAACTGCGTATTCAAACAAAGTTTTGGTGAGCGATTCAGTGAACCTTCCTGAAGCTGCAAAATTGTTAAGCTGGAATCCCTGCGCGGAATGTAAATTACTTCGGCTTTCTGACAACGCAAACTTAGCTGGTGGAGATGAACCTAGCTTAATGGATAAAACCAACTCTTCGTGAAGCCAGCTATATAAGGATAATTGAGATACATCCAACGACACTTAACATCATATGAAAACTTCAAAGTGCCAAGTCGAAGATTGCACACTCGCAAAGGGTGAGAGGTCAACATACCCATCAGACACATCTGCAAACCCATCAATAGTGTCACAACATTAAGTGTCACCGAGGGGAGCCATGGTGAATTCAGTTTTGTGTGAGAGTAGGTATGTGGACCTTCATTTAAAAGAGTTCAATTCCCAAATGTGTTAAGAAAATATATCAAAATTTATAATAAAATTAATATTCAGATTCTTAATTAATTATATAGATTAAAAATGTAAAAAMTAATTTCTTTCTATTTTTATAATAAAAGGTTTAGTAATTGTCCCACCACCATTTAAATAGTGAGAAATTATTTCTTTAATATTAATATGTCTTCTRGCACATTTATTTCGTTTTTTATTTCTTATAAAGTCACTGATGAGATTACCATATGAAAAGCCACAGGAACGGTCATGAGCAAGATGGYTGCAGAATTGAAAGCAGCTTTATTTCATGATGGGCTGCAATGTGTATCTTTCACTGAATTGTTGGTATGTTGTCAATATCTGCATCGTTGTTTCCTCATAGATTGGGCAGTCTGACTAATGGGAGGGAAGGTTCCGGTATGAACAGCACCTTCATTTTATAATAGTACTATGATGTATTGGCATGCATCTCTATTTCTGAATTTTTGGTATGCAGTCAATATCTGCACAACTTTCATGTATTTTGGGACATTTATTTTTCCTTTTTTTAATATGAAGTAAGTGGTCAGAGTACCACAGGGAAAGACAAGACAAGACATGAAGTAAGTGGTAAGTGGTCAAAGCAACTTTATCTTCTATTAATGACATGATGGGTTGCAATGTATATCTTTCACCAAATTGTTGGTATGTTGTCAATTTCTGCAACTATCTTTGTTTCCTCACAGATTGGGCAGTCTGAGTAATTGCAGGGAATGGTCCTTTTGCTTTGTTATCAAATACATAGTGTAAAAGTATTGTTACCAGAAACTGAAGTCATCGTGAAAATTGAAATGCTCTCCCTCCCCATACTATCCATGTTCTTGTGAAAGTAGTGACATGGTTTGCCGAAGGATTTTACTTGGAATAATGGAGAATAGTCTAGAATTACTATTCTTACATAGTTTTTAGGATAGTTAGGATTGGATCTTTTATTGGCATCTAGATCCTATTTTTAGGATAGTTAGGATTGGATCTTTTATTGGCATCTAGATCCTATTTGTTAGGAAGTTGTTTCTCTCTTTTAACGAACTCATGTATCTTTATTATCTCATAATTCAATGATGATTAGTGTGTGGTTTGTGGCGGTGAAGTCCGTCTCACCTCTGCTATACCAACTTGAAACAATGACAAGGAAAGACAAATTGAGTTGTAGAGTGTGGAGTCGTGTGAAGCCGCTACCACCGTGGAGTTGTTGCACAAAGCTGTCGATTCCCTTGAGTTGTTGCCACTACCTGAGGGTTGCATCGAGCATAACATCCGCCGTGTAGAGAGTTGTTGCTTCTCCTCTCGATCTATAGGCTACAGATCCAATCGTTGTCGAAGATTGGTGGCTACGATAGATTTGATCGTTGTCGAAGATTGGTGGCTACGATAGATTTGATCGTTGTCGAAGTTTGTTGTTGTGCAATGTGTTGCTGCGGAGTGTGCCCAGATCGTGTTGTGGCCAATTATTCGTGCCATGTGCAGAAGACAGGACTGGTGTATTATGTTCGATCATACCTGTGTTCAATGCTAGTGCCAGATCGACGCCCATGGAGCACCATTCAGTTTCCAGAGCCTCGATCTAGAGGTTGAATCATTATTTTTTGACCTGTGAAGGGCCGATCCGTGGGTTTGCTACTACTGGTAAATCACTGGAGGTGTTGTTGGAGATCGTTGTTGTCCACACACCAATCCACTGCCCAGTTTGCTGACAGATCACAGTTGTCGACGCCAATTGTTGAGTTGCTATCGACGCCAGTTGTTGTCAGATCGTTGTTGTCCACAGTTCATTGTTGTCCCAGAGTATTGTACAATCACGCCCAGACCTGACAAATCTCCATGAAGGAGTCCAATAGCATGGAGAAGGAGTTTGTCGGGTTTGCAAATTGGGGCAACCAGAATTGCTCCACTACTGTCTATTGTTTCTTGTCCGAGTAATATTTCCTTCCTATAATAAAAGGTGCGCCCAGATCATCCAGATCATTCCTGTTGTTGCCATTATTTTTGTGTCTGATCGCTACTTTGGAGAGGAGATTGTTGCCCTAGTAAAGTTGTCATTCTTGCATTCAATCACTATTTTGAGTTTGTTGTGAGTTTGTTGCGTGAAGGAGTTTGTAGAGATGGAAAATCCACTTGCAGAAACTTATCTCAATGAAGCCAATAAGTTAGATGGCTCGAATTTCATCAATTGCAAATTCAAAATGCAAACCTTGATGGAAGGTCATGGTGTGTGGACGGTTGCAAAAGGATATGAAGTGAGACCCGATGCAGCTGTAGGTGTGACATCGACAACAATCCAAGATTGGGATAAGAGGGAAAACAAAGCCAAGGTATTATTACAAATGTCTTTGAAAGACAATATAATTCCACACCTTAAATGCTAAGACTTCTAATGAAACCTCGAAAGCACTTAAAGATTTTTATGAGACCAATAATACAAATCGTATTCTTTTTCTGAAGAGTAAATTGCTAAATATTAAAATAGATGTAAATGAGTCTGTTAGTACTTTTCTTGGACGAATTAAAGACATGAAATATAAATTGGGAGATATAGGAGAAAAAGTGCCAAACATTGATCTTGTCACAATTACCCTAAATGGAATGCTAGAGGACTATCAAATGTTTATAACAGGTCTTGCAGTGAGAGAAAAACCTCCTACTTTTGAGGAATTGACAAGCATATTGTTGCGAGAGAAAGAGAGGCACACGGATTTGAAGCCTCAGAATTCAGACTTATCACTATGGACAAAGAAGAGATTCCCTAAAGGGAAACCAAGATAAGGAGACATAGGAGGAAGTTCATTTTAAAGGAAGTCATTTCCAAAGCCAAATCAAGCTATGTCATTCCCAAAGCCAAATCAAGCTATGTCATCTAATAGAAATGAGCCTAAGTGTTTATATTGTGGTAGGATTGGGCATCTTACCAGAGAATGTTATACGAAGAAAAGGGATGAGGCTAGACATAAATACAAGAAACATTCAAGACACTTTGCAGAAGAAAACCCAATTTTTTATTCAAAAGATCTCAAATTGTTTTTGTCTAATGTTGCACTCTCTCCTGAAACTGATGATGTTGACGCATAGTTTGTTGATTCTGGAGCCTCAATTCACATGACATGTAATAAGAATTGTTATATAAACTTTAAAGAAACACATAATGGGGCCCATTTTTATCTTGGAGATGATCGTTCCTATCAGATCAAGGGATATGGAGATATTCTAGTAACACTGTTGAATGGTACTGTCAGACACATTCACAATGTTGTGCATGTCCCTGGGATAAAGAAAAACTTGATTTTTTTGTCCACAATCACAGATCATAATTTGAAGGTCGAATTCCTCAAGACACATTGTATAGTGAAGGACTTGCAGGATCATTACAAAACTATTGCCTCAGGAGTCAGAGTTGGAGGTTTGTACAAACTTGATGTCACCAACAAGAACCATCAAGAATTGACTTCTACAACTATGCCTACAGAAAATCTTTGGCACTAGAGGTATGGTCACATCAATTATCATGATTTGTTTTTATTACAAAAACAAAGTATGGGTTAAGGACTCCCTATGTTGAAGAATTAGTATGTTGCTTGTGAAGGTTGTGTGTTAGGAAAGATGCATAGAGATGAATTCCCCTCTAATTATGATAGGAGAAAGAAAGATGTATTAAAAATTGTGCATATTGATGTTTGTGGACCAATGAAGACAAGGTCCTTAGGTGGTGCTTATTATTTTTTTCTATTTATTTATGATTGCACAAGATACACATGGGTTTTTTTCCTTAGGAGAAAGAGTGATGTTTTTGAATACTTTAAGGAATTTAGAAAGATGGTGGAGAAGCAAACAGAAAAAACCATAAAAATCCTCTGTTCAGATCAAGGGGGAGAGTACAAATTGAGGAACCCCATCAAGTATTGCAAAGATCATGGAATAATACAACAATTCATAGTACCACACACTCCACAGTAGAACGAAGTTGCATAAAGGAAAAACAGAACTCTGGTGGAGTCTGCACGAAGTATAATGAAAGGTAAGAATCTCTCAAATGATTTTTAGGTTGAGGCCATTAGCATTGTTGTTTCTTTAAAGAATAGAATTCCAACAAGATGCCTTGATCATAAAACTCCTTTTGAAGCCTTGTGTGATTCTAAACCAACAGTTAATAATTTGAGGATATTTGGGTGTAAGTATTTTGCACATATTCCAAAGGAGAATAGGAAGAATCTTGATGCTAAATCCATCAAATGTATTTTTATAGGGTACTGTTCCGAATTTAAAGCATATAAATTGTTTGATCCATCTACTCACAAAGTGTTTGCGAATATAGATGTAATTTTCCATGAACAGACTGAAGGAAGCAATGAAAGCAATAGTCATGAGGGATGGTATGGTCTACATGAATATGAAGAGGTAAAACAAGAATTCGAAGAGAAACAACAATAACAACATCAGGAAAAGACATCTAGTGACATGGATACATCCAGCAGTGAAGAAGGATCTTCACAAAACGGAGAAGAATTCACCAGCCAATTGAGAAGATCTTCATGACATGTTCGTCCACCTAAAAAGTATTAATATTATTCCCTGATGAGTAATATTTTAAATGTCATAGAACCCATGAGTTTTAATGAAGCTAACAAACATGAAAAATGGAGAAAAGCAATGGAGGAAGAATGTGACTCTATAATGAAAAACAAAACTTGGGAATTGACTAAATTGCCTAAAGATAAAATTCCCATAGGATGTAAATGGATATACAAACCCAAATTCAAAGATGATGGTAGTATAGATAAATATAAAGTCAGATTGGTGGAAAAGGAGTACTCACAAAAGGAGGGCATTGATTATGCAGAATCACTTGCACCAATGGCTAAATTAAACACTATAAGATTGTTAATTGCACTAGCTACAAAGTACCATTGGAAGCTTCACCAATTAGATGTAAAATCTTATTTTCCGAATGGTGAGTTAAAGGAAGAGGTTTACCTTATTCAACCAGAGGGGTTTGTGAAAAGTGGCCAGGAACATTTAGTGTGTAAATTAAAGAAAGCATTGTATGGACTGAAATAGGCACCTAGGTCATGGAATGAGAAGATAGACTCTTTCTTTCTTCAACAAGGTTTTATGAGGAGAAAAAGTGATCCAAATCTGTATACCAAGCTTAATGAAAAGGGGCATATTGCATTGATTTCCTTATATGATGATGGTTTAATTATTACAGGGAATTCAGGGAAATTAATTAATGGAATTAAGGAGAAAATGTCACAGGTATTTGAAATGAAAGATCTTGGTGAATTACATTATTTCCAAGGTCTTGAAGTTTGGATAAATGTTGGCCAAACTTTTGTTTCTCAGGGTAAATATGTCATAGAACTACTTAGGATATTTAAAATGGATCAGTGCAAATCTTATTTTGTTACAATGCAACAGAATGTGAAACTTTGTTTTGATGATGGTTCGAAGGAGGTGAATGGAACTATCTATAGATAGATGGTGGAGAATTTGAATTATCTCACCACAACCAGACTTGACATAGCATATTTTGTGAGTGTGTTAAGTTAATTTATGGCAAAACCTCAAGAAATCCATTGGAATGCAACAAAGGAAGTACTTAGGTATCTCAAAGGAACAATTGATTATGATATTAAATATACTGATTTATTTGATGTTGAGCTAACAGGTTACTCAGATTCAGATTGGGTTAGATTCAATTCCCTTGAGCTGTTTCCACTGCCCGAGGGTTGCGTCGAGCATAACAACAGTCGTGTAGAGAGTTGTTGCTTCTCCTCTTGATCTAGAGGCCAAAGATCAGATCGTTGTCGAAGATTGGTGGCTGCTACAGATCTGATCACCGTCGAAGTTCATTGTTGTGGAGTGTGTTGTTGTGGAGTGTACCAGAGCGTGTCGTGGCCAATTATTTGTGCCTTACAAAAGACAAGACTGGTGTATTATGTCCTATCACACCTGTGTTCAATGCTAGTGCCAGATCGATGCCCAAGGAGCACCATGCAGTTTCTAGAGCCTCAATCTAGAGGTTGAATCCTTATTTTTTGACCTGTTAAGGGTTGATCTGCGGGTTTTCTGCTACTGGTGAATTGTTGGAGATGTTGTTGGAGATCGATGTTTTACATGCACCAGTCCACTGCCGAGTTCATTGATAGATCGTTGCTATTGACGACAACTACTTAGTTGTTATCAATGCCAGCTGCTGTCAGATTGTTGTTGTCCAGAGTTCGTTGTTGTCCTAGAGTATTGTAGAGTCATGCCCAGACCTGACAGCTCCCCCTGAAGGAGTCCAACAATGTGGAGAAGGTGTTGGTCAGGTTTTCAAATTGGAGCAACCAAAATTGCTCCACTACTGTCTATTTTTTATTGTTCGAGTAATTTTTCCTTCCTGTAATAAAAGGTGTACCCAAATCATCCAGATCATTGTTATTGTTGCCATTTTTTTTGCGTCTGATCGTTGCTTTGGAGAGGAGATTTCCACCCTGGTAAATTTTTCATTCTTGGTTACTTTGAGTTTGTTGTGAGTTTGTTGCATGAAGGAGTTTGTAGAGATGGTGAATCCACTTGCAGAAACTTATCTCAATGAAGCCAATAAGTTAGATGGCTCGAATTTCATCAATTGGAAATTCAAAATGCAGATCTTGATGGAAGGTTATTGTGTGTGGACGGTTGCAAAAGGAGATGAAGTGTGACCTGATGCTACTGTAGGTGCAACAACGGTAGATTTCCAAGATTGGGATAAGTGGGAGAACAAAGTCAAGGTATTATTACGAATGTCTATGAAAGATAATATAATTCCACACATTAGAGATGATAAGACTTCTAATGAAACCTCAAAAGCACTTAAAGATTTGTACGAAACTAATAATACAAATCGTATTATTTTTCTGAATACTAAATTGCTATGTATTAAAATGGATGTAAATGAGTTTGTTAGTACTTTTCTTGGGAGAATTAAAGACGTGAAAGATAAATTGAGAGATATAGAAGAAAAAATGTCAAACACTTATCTTGTCACAATTACCCTAAATTGAATGCTAGAGGACTATCAAATGTTTATAATAGGTCTTGCAGTGAGAGGAAAACCTCCTACTTTTGAGAAATTGACAGACATATTGCTGCAAGAGGAAGAGAGGCGCACAAATTTGAAGCCTCAGAATTCAAACTTAGCACTATGGACAAAGAAGAGATTCCCTAAAGGGAAACCAAAAGAAGGAGGCAGAGGAGGAAGTTCATTTCAGAGGAATTCATTTCCAAAGCCAAATCAAGCTATGTCATTCCCAAATCCAAATCAAGCTATGTCATCTAATAGAAATGAGCCTAAGTGTTTCTATTATGGTAGCACTGAGCATCTTGCCAAAAAATGTTATAAGAAGAAAAGTGATGAGGCTAGACATAAATACAAGAAACATTCAGGACTCTTTGCAGAAGAATACCCGAATTTTGATTCAAAATATCTCAGATTGTTTGTGTCTAATGTTGCATTGTCTGCTGAAACTGATGATGTTGACGCATGGTTTGTTGATTCTGGAACCTCAATTCACATGACATGTAATCAAAATTGGTATATCAACTTTAAAGAAAAACATAATGGTGCCCATATTTATCTTGGAGATGATCGTTCCTATCAGATTAAAGGATACAAAGATATTCCAGTAACACTATCGAATGGTACTGTCAGACACATTCACAATGTTCTGTATGTCCCTCGGATAAAGAAAAACTTAAATTATATGTCCAAACTTATAGATCAGAATTTGAAGGTCGAATTCTTCAGGACACATTGTATAGTGAAGGACTTGCAGGATCATTACAGAACTGTTTCCTCAGGAGTCAGAGTTGGAGGTTTGTATAAACTTGATGTCACTTGCAAGAACCATGAAGCATTGACTTCTGCAACTATGCCTACAAAAACTCTTTGGCACCAGAGATATGGTCACATCAATTATCATGATTTGGTGTTATTACAAAAACGAAGTATGGTTGAAGGACTTCCTATGTTGAAGAATGCATATGTTTCTTATGAATGTTGTGTGTTAGGAAAGATGCACAAAGATGAATTCCCCTCTAATTTTGATAGGAGAAATAAAGATGTATTAGAACTTGTGCATATTGATGTTTTTGGACCAATGCTAACAAGGTCCTTAGGTGGTTCTTACTACTTTTTGTTATTTATTGATGATTGCACAAGATACACATGGGTTTATTTCCTTAGGAGAAAGAGTGATGTTTTTGAATACTTTAAGGAATTCATAAACATAGTGGAGAAGCAAACAGGAAAAACCATAAAAATCCTTCGTTCAGATCAAGGGGGGGAGTATAGATTGGGGAACCTCATCAAGTATTGCAAAGATCATGGAATAATACAACAATTCACAGTACCACACACTCCACAACATAACGGAGTTGGAGAAAGGAAAAACATAACTCTGGTGGAGTGTGCACAAAGTATGATGAAAGGTAAGAATCTCTCAAATGTTTTTTGGGCTGAGGCCATTAGCACTGTTGTTTATTTAAAGAATAGAAGTCCAACAAGGTGTCTTGATCATAAAACTCCTTTCGAAGCCTTGTATGATTCTAAACCAACAGTTAATAATTTGAGGATATTTGGGTGTAAGGATTTTGCACATATTCCAAAGGAGAATAGGAAGAAGCTTGATGCTAAAGCCATAAAATGTATTTTTATAGGGTACTATTCAGAATTTAAAGCATATAAATTGTTTGATCCATCTACTCACAAAGTGTTTGCAAGTAGAGATGTAATTTTCCATGAACATATTGAAGGAAGCAATGAAAGAAATAGTCATGAGGTATGGCATGGTCTACTTAAATATGAAGAAGTCAAAGAAGAATTTGAAGAGAAACAAGAAGAAGAAGAAGAAGAAAAGGCATCCAATGACATGGATACACCCATCAATGAAGAAGGATCTTCACAAAATGGAGAAGAAGTCACCATCCAATTGAGAATATCTTCATGACAGGTTCGTCCACCTGAAAAGTATCAAGATTATGCCCTGATGAGTAATATTTTAAATGTCATAGAACCCATGAATTTTAATGAAGCCAACAAACATAAAAAATGGAGAAAAGCAATGGAGGAAGAATATATGACTCTATAATGAAAAACAAAACTTGGTGTAACACCCTATTTCCCCCAGTCTGTAAAAATAACTATATTGGCCAAGAACTATGGCAAACTCAAAGACGTGAATGTTTGATTTGACAGACCTTTTTATAAAAGGTCGATGAATGTAAATTATGTTATGAATATGTGTTGCATGGCTGCTGGGAGGGGGGATGTGATAAAATAGACCATGATGGATAATGAGAGGTGGTGGAAGGGACCTGGAATGGTTGCGTTAACTTCCACTGATCCAGTATCGTACTGGTTTTACTTGTTCAAAGACCAAAGCAACTCTCTGACCCCGGAATGGATTTCCCGTTAGATTGGTAGGTGGGGAGGCTCCTCAAGAGTTAATGATGGGATGGGGGTGAACCGCCCATTCATAACAACTCCCATACCTAACCGCGGACGGGGAAATTCGTGCCACACGCAATCTTGCAGAGGAAAAAGGCAAGAGAGGAAGTGTGGTAAGGGGTGAGATGAGGGAACGCACGTGACAGGGATCACGGGGAAGAACTGGAGAAACTCTGGAAACACAGGGAGTTCTGAACATAGGAGAAGGAGAGTAACCTTCGTCCTTGACTTCCGTTAAGTTGGGAGTATAAAATTGAATCTTCAAGCATCGTGGTCTAGCTCGGGGGTGGCTAGTGGTAAATCTGTCTGGATTCACTGAGCCTACGGTTGGGTGGAAATGAGCACCCCTCTCAACAGTTGCTTCACGTCTGGTGTT
The DNA here is from genome assembly GCA_032191745.1 of Picea mariana. Classification (NCBI taxonomy): domain Eukaryota; kingdom Viridiplantae; phylum Streptophyta; class Pinopsida; order Pinales; family Pinaceae; genus Picea; species Picea mariana. Next base: position 3,706 of record JASDQU010104623.1, on the reverse strand, counting down.
TTCTGATAAGTGTTATGTCTTGTATTTTGAATTGCATATCCCGAACGCATGCTCATGTTTTATACCCTCATAAATGGTTTCTGTATAGAAGTGTTTGTCTTGTGTTTTGATTTGAGGTAATGGATGCATGCTTATACTAGTATAATCATAATCGATTATGTATAGAATGCATAAGTTCAGAATACGAGTTAGTTTCCCTTGAGAATTGGCCCATATACTTGACTCGCGCTATGCCCTGGTGTAATTTCCTGAAGGCACCCCCTCCCGGGAAGTTTCCTCGCACTCCAGAGCCGGAGTGAGTGCCTTGAAAGGACTACCATGATAGTAAACCTGCGAGTTTACTTTACCCTTACCACAAAGTTTATAGCTCGACGACTCAGGAAGGCTTTTAGTCAGGTCACCAAGCCTAGGGATAATTTACCCAAGAACCCTCTAAAGCATCTGTCTGAGCTCTATTGCCCACCAACCTTATCCTTTGCATAGGAAGGAGACTGGACTTGGCAACATCCTGAAAGTCCCGGAGTATCCGGACCTGTTCATCAACATTTCGGCATTTCAGCGTTTCAGTACCCGGGAAACCAAAGGGCAAGACCCTTCGTCATTGCAAGTCATGAAGTCTCGATATGAAAAACTCCAAATTAGCTTAGTGTGAATAGGTCTCGACATTTCGGAATTTTGGTGTTTCAGCACCTGGGAAGCCAAAAGGCAAGACCCTTCATTGTCGCAAGTCGCGAAGTCCCGGTATGCGAAAATCCGAATCAGCTTAGTGTGAATAGGTTTCGGCATTTCAGCATTTCAGCGTTTCATCACCCAGGAAACCAAAGGGAAAGATCCTTCGTCATCGCAAGTCGTGAAGTCTTGGTATGAGAAACTCCGAATCAACTTAGTGTGAATAGGTTTCGGCATTTCGGCATTTCGACGTTTCGGCACCCGGGAAACCAAAGGGCAAGACCCTTTGTTGTCGCAAGTCGTGAAGTCCCGGTATGAAAAACTCTGAATCAACTTAGTGTGAATAGGTTTCGGCATTTCAACGTTTCGACACCCGAGAGACCAAAGGGGAAGACCCCTCGTCTTCACAAGTCACGAAATCTCGGTTCACGAAACTTCGGAAGGATCTGGACCATCCATCGGAGGAGACACGTGGTGAGAGGTCAGAGTTCGGGGAAATCTCTGAAACCCTGTAAGCCATTAGATCTCGTAGGACAACAAGGGGGTTAAGGTTGAGTGTCCTTCAACACACTTAAGTTCAGGAGGGATAGTGACTGTCAGATCCAGATCAACGAGGTTCATTGATCTCCTACACGAGTTCCCATATCGGAATTCAAGGATTTCAGTGACAGGAGTTCTGGAGTCGTTGCATCGTGAACTCTCGGTTCATGAAACTCCAAAGAGATTTTGACTGTTGGATCCATATCATCGAGGACCATTGGATCTCGTACAAGAAATTGCGTATCAGATTTAGGGTTTCGGGGTTTGAAGAGTCGAAATACTCGACTCTCTTGCATTTCAAACTCCCAGTTACCAAAATCCTGATACGGCCAGGACCGTCAGATCAGTGGGAGATTCGCAGCCTTCGATCTCAATGAAGGTACGATTTTAGGTTTCAATGAAGGTACGATTTTAGGTTTCGGGGTTTGAAGAGTTGAAGGACTTGACTCTCGGGCATTGTTGAGTCACGAATTACGAAAGGTGCCTCTTGGCTTGGCCCAGGATCATAACCGATGATCACATGGAGGTGAATCCCACGCTTGGTGCTTGAGTTGTACACAACGAGTTTTCAATGAAAGAACTGGTGGTTGGTTTAGTGAAGGTTCCGACAGGAAGAGCTAGCCTGCACTAGGACCTCATAGGAACTCGGGGATTCTGTCCCTCAAGAAAAAGGAGAAAAAGGCGAAAAAAATCTATTAGGCCGTAGTGGGTATGTTACAAATTGGTATCGGAGCATGGTTACAACACTTGACCTGCTTGGGCTCATGGACGAGTTGCGCAGAAACTCCATCTGAAGTACTCTTAAAAGGAGTAACTCTCTATCCTAACCCCCCTTATCAAAAGTCGAAGTTAAAAAAAAAATAAAAAATGAAAATTTCCATTGTGTGTATGCATTTGAAAAATATGAAATATGCGTTGATTGTGAATGAATATAATGTTGACTAACAACAAGTGTTTTTCTTGCACAACAAGCGGACGATCAACCGCGGGAAATTGCAGCCGCATAGAATGGTGACGCACCACGAAGTGGGAGATGGCTCCCACAATAGAGACAAAGAGTCTAACGAAAGGAGAGCGGTATAGACCCCTCCAGATCTAGCTGAGACTGTGAGAAGCCTCATGGTCGAACTACAGAGTTGCAAGGCCAACAATAAGAGGTTGATAAAAGAGCAAGAGAAGAAAACTGAAATTAATGCAGTCTTGCTGCAGAGCTTATCTGACATACAAAGACAATTGTAGCATGGACCTGACACCAGTCACGCGGACCAACGACAGAGAAAGAGAAGTCAAAGCCCACCTGGGATATGGAAACGTGGTCCTTTAAGTGGCCACATTGGGAGGAGCACCTCGAGAAAGGTTCACCCCAGTGATAAGGGACAAGCGTCGGATGATTCCTCTGGAAAGGAAACTAGCGACTCGGAGGGATCTTCTAGTAGCAGAACTAGTTCTTATTCCCGAAGAAAACAGAAGAAGCGAAATCATTCCAAAAATCATAATCTTGAACAATTCAAGAAGGCCAAACCACCCTCTTTCGACGGTGAAATAAAGAAGGGAGAGGAAGCAGAGGCCTGGCTGCTTGGACTAAAGAGGTATTTCAGAGTCCATGACTTCTTGGAAAATTTGAAGGATCGAGTAGCCACTTTCAACCTGAATGGGAAGGCTTCCATTTGGTGGGAAGACCTTAAGAACGTAAAAGAGATTCACGAAGAAGACCTATCTTGGGAACGGTTTGAGAAATACTTTAGGAAGAAGTATCTGTCGGAAAAGTATTTCGACGAAAAGACTAAAGAATTCTATGAACTCAAGCTGGGGCAACACACCATAGAGGAATATGTCAGCAAATTCCTCGAATTGTTGAGGTACGTACCCTATATAAAAGAAGAAAAGGCAAAGGTGCAACGATTCATCAATGGACTACCTAAGGAATATCAGAACATGATTGAGTTTGACGAGCCAAAGACCCTAGAAGATATTATCCGAAAGGCAAGATATTGTTATGAACAACTTGGGCATTGGACAAAACCTCGTGAAGGCTGGAAGCAGAAGAATAGTTCAGGATTCCAGAAAAAGGGGTTTAAATCCCCAAGATTTAAAAACTATAAAAAGGACTCAAGGATGAGCTTCCCAACTCGAAGTGTACACCAGTAGAATTTCCCCTCCCAGAGCAGAAATAAACCTTTTGGATCTACCCCAAGAAATATTGATAACCCGAAGAAAGAACCCTTAAAATGTTGGGGTTGTGGAGAAGAACATCTATTGAGGGACTGCCCGCACTGACAACAGAATAGTCGGAGAATTTACAATGTTCAAGAAGCTACCATCGTCAATGACGTGGCCAGGAGTATGCTGCAAATTTATGCAGTCATGGATAATAAACAAGCTGACCACCAAGCTTTAGTGGTGGAGATGGAAGGTATGATCACCAACCATCTAGTGTCTATTCTAATTGACCCTGGTTCAAATTTGAGTTATATAGCCCCTAAGGCTGTTGATAAGT